>VNJS01011344.1:0-10479 GCA_008042575.1 Drosophila watanabei | reverse complement strand
TAAAGCTTCGTTTTAGAAGTTTTCTTAAAAAGAAAACAGGTCTATTTTTATGATGTTTTTCATCAAAATAATGAAAAATCGCGTTTTCGCGAATATGCTTTCAAATATTTCGAAATTTGTTTTAGAATAAGGTAAAGCCTTTCAAATTAAATCAATTGAACCATTTCCCAATGTTACAAAATTGAAAAAAACCATTTTAGAGAAGTTTTAGTTTTTTGGCCGCGGTGGACCTTTCTGTGGAATTGCCCATATGTGGAATTTGGCTGCTTTAAGAATTCTTTAATCAGATTTATCTTATATTAGTACCAGACCTAAAACGGACGTTAATATTAATGTTAACATTTTAATAAAAATATAAAAAAGTTGCTTATAGTCTTTCAAGACTGGAATGTTGAGTCATGCAAAAATAGGTAAAAACCTACATAAAAACGCGTATGTGACGTTAAGTATGTTATGCACATATGTATGTAGGTTGAGAAAGTTTAGTTGATTCAATAGTGATAAAAGGGACGGGACACATGTACATATATATGTATGAATATTATATGTATGATGTCAAAGAATTATATACTTTGTAATTTCCATAGGATTAAAAAATGCATTGAAAAAATAAATCATAATTAATAGCAGTATTGAACGACAAAAAAACTAAAACGAGAATGTTACATACAAAAACGGTCACATACGACAAAGGCTAAGACTCCCCCTGTTCATCAGCAGTAGTAATACACGCAACTGGCTTCCACACTTGCAGGTGTGCAACGATATTCGGTAATGTTATTTGTACAATGCTTGCCTCTTTGTCCATGGCCTTACCTTCTTTACTAATCAATGAATTAGTCGGTAAGCCAGCGAGGCAACTTTTATTCATATGGTACATACGCACATACATAAAAGTTTATATATTTTTTTTTTAAGCTGCAGAGTACGACTCTTGTTGATCAATTTATAAAACACGGATTGAATTATGGGCCTTGCAAACAAATTCTCCACTTTCACTTAATAAATGCACCGCTGCTTTTGGACAGTTTGGTATTCCTTACCAGGCTCTTCACTACTCGCGCCACTCCCTCAGCACAAATACAAGTTAAAATTCCAGATTATGATTCGATTAGAATACCAAAGCGTTTCGTTCCAGTTTTTTTTTTTTTTTTTTTTTTTAATTTACTTATAGTCGTTTTTTAAATATTCCGAAATATTGACACTTCATAGCAAATTTCCGTGCGCACCAAAAAAATCAGTATGACCAGCCTAATGATGCTGAAAACATCGAGGGTTTTTTAGCGATGTTTTCTTCTTTGTACCGATGTTGAGTGATGATTCGATAGTCTATTTTGAAAACATCGACTCAAGGTTTCCGTCGAACATGCAACACTAGGCCAGCCGTATACAGCAAGCAATAAAATAATATATAAAAATGTCAATATATCGATCCAATTAAGCTGCGATTCGGTGAGTAGTAGAGCTGGAAATAAAATCGATACTATTATTGGTTTTTCCATTTATGCGATACATCGATTTAAATTTAGAATCGATTTAATCGAAAGAGTTCGAACACTTCTTGGAAAGCGACATCAACAAAAAACACAAATCTTAACATGTTATCATTATTACATTTAAATATATATTATATATATATGAATATGTATATTTAAGTATCGTAATTGGGAATAATTTATTTTAAAAATTATACATACTAAATGTTATATATCTGAAGCCATGTAAAAGAGAAGAAAAACAAATGTGTGCAACCTACTAAACATATATAAATCTAAGGACTGCATAAATGCCCACAATCTAGGATGATCATTGTTAATAAAGCCAGAGGCGTGCTTGGGTTTATAAAAAGGTGGTCGAAGGAATTCGATTCCCCTTATGTAACTAAGAGTCTTTTCACCTCACTTGTTCGGCCCATTTTGAAATATGGTTCTTTCGTTTGGAGTCCCAGTTTCGGAGTCCATATTAACCGCATTGAGTCAGTCCAAAAAATTTTTTGCTGTTCGCCCTACGTGGCCTATCCTGGGATGACGACCTAAGATTACCGTCTTACTCTAGTAGACTTCTATTAATAAACCTTCCTTCGCTAGCTAAACTTAGAACGATGCTTGTCGTCGTCTTTCTACATAAGCTTATACATGAAGACGTGGAGAGCCCATATCTGCTAGGTCAGCTTAATTTCCATGTACCGCGACTAACATCTAGATCCTATATCCCCTTAGTTATAGGTCACTGTAGGAGGGAGTTTGAAGTGCATGAACCCTTTAGGGTTTTATGCGCAGATTACAACCGCCTCTTTGATTTTATTGATGGAAGTGATAGTCTTCCTAAACTTAAAACCCTATTGCTTGTAGAATTAGCTCGTATGTAGTATGTAGTATCTAAGTAACATATCATTTTCCTCGTTCTCTCCTTTATTTTCTTTCTAACGCTTTTATCTAGAACGCGTTTCGTGCCGTACGACACAGGGCTGCGCCCCTCAGCCGGTTGGGCGGGAGGTGGGAATCGTTGGGACTCGCGCGAGAAAAAAAAACCTTGGCAGCGAAAGTTTCCTTTATTGTTTCAGACTTTGTGCAATTTCGAGTTAGCAATTAATTGTAAAAAATCACAAAAAATAATTATTGTGGGATCATTTTGGAAACTCGACCTTTAATGACCTGGCTAATATACTTTTAAATGTTTCATCGCGTTTTCGCAGTCGCTATCGTGGGCTGCAACTGCTGGCAGCGCTCAACCTAGCGCCGCCTTCTGCAAGCATAGAACAAGTTGTATAAAGATCCTTTTTTTGTTCAAAGGACACAGGTCCTTTAGTTTCGCTGTACCTTTTCCTCCGCGTTGGCGTGCTTGTGTCAGGGATTAGGGCAACGCAAGTGCTGCAAAACAAAGAAATCGGGTTAAAAGATGCCCGCCAAAAAACCTTCACAAAACTTCACAAAGAAAAAATGCATTAAAAGGGGACAAGAGCCTTCTATTTTTATATTCGGGTGGTTACTAAGATAAGATAAATATTTCGAGCGAATTTATCTAATCTTAGAAAAAGCCCTAAAGCTAGAATTGTTATCCGTGATAAAACGTCAAAACTTTATCCATCCATTGTGGATGAAATTATTGTTATAAAAAAAAATAATAATAATAATAATTTGTAAGTTCTTTTCTACGTTGTTTTTTTTAATATTAAGATGATAAAATATGACACAATGAGATGTGTTTTTTTTTTGTTAAGAACATTCTAGTTATTTTATAATATTGACTTCCCAATTACTTATAATATACGATTTTCAATATCTTAATAAATTCCTTACCATTTAATAATTAATTTTTTTTTATGAAATATATATATCTTCGTTTAAATAAATCACAAAAAAATGAAAAATTGAAAATATTTTACATATGTTACATGGCTTAAGAAAAATCGATAGTATCGATGTAAAATCATTGTAAAAATTGATACCTGAAAACATCGATTTTTTTGCCAGCTCTATTACCGTTTGTGTTTTGTCAGTAATGTGACCTTTTGTAGTTTCTAGACGTCCGATACTTATCGGTTTGCGATTGTGAGGACTGCGGGCATTGGGTCGACCCAGCCCAACGTACATTCTCGCCTCTAGAACAAAAGCCGTTGCAAATATCATAAATGACGATGTCGCAAACACGATTTAAACCATATTTAATCGACACAGAATTTCCCAATATTTATGAATCTGCAATAAAATAAAAGATATGAGCATTCAAAGTTGAAAAATATATTCATTCATATACATTTGCATCATACGAAAGAAATATGAAAAATTGGTGGACTTTCACGTAATATTACACAATAAGGCTACCTATTGTTATGGGTTTTTCTTAAAATGATAGATACATTCAATAACTGTGATCTAAACTAAAAAAAAAAACGTCAGTTGTTTTTGGGCTAGCAAAAGTTAATCGCTATCTACCAGGTGTTCATTATTTTCACTTTTTCTCGCTAAAGTAGTATACAACTTCTGAAACTGATGATATCCGGCGAGTACACTATGACTACGACTTTTGCGGATATTTTTCGGATCAAAATCAACTTTTTTCGGCTGCGTCACGCTCGGTCTGTGCAACGGTATAAACTAAAACAGGGAAGCCCAGGCCCATTGCTCCTATGGCTCCTTTGTTTTTGTAATTGGCTTCGAAGCATAGGCGAGCAAATTCGTATATGTACACGGCTATCGGCATGCGCCAATGCTAATTGCAAAACAATTTTTTTCTTAATCGTTTTCATATCTCTATTCCTAATTTCTTCTAATGAGCATGGTAACTAGACTTGCATGTGGTTGTTGTTAGGTCATAAAATTTTGTGAGCATTTTGTTGTTGCTTTGGACACAAAAAATCTTTAGAATCTTTCGTGGTTTCTTTTGAGTGCTTGGGCACCCCTGAACTAACGTAACTCAGGGTAAAATATACCAAAATACCCATACATACCAAAAAATATACTAACTGTATCTCGCACGATTTGTGGCGGTTAAATTTGTATGCTCGTTATTATTATTGTTTTGTGTGACAAAAAGTACCTCTTAAATGGGTTTTTATGAAAGGTTATGTTAAGGATCTTCCGAACAAAAAATAAATTTCTTCTTAACGAAACAGGTCGACAGGTTCACTTTTGGCTAAGAGAGAGATTGACTTCAACAGTTCACAAAATTTTGGAACACGGTAAAGATATGATTTAATATCATTCTTTGCCAATGGGACACTTTCAGAAGAAGTTCAGAACTTGCTGAATAAATTCTGTAAGATGTATACATACATACTGCAACTCTTACTAGTCATCCAGACTTAGGAAAAGCGAGGACTTATTCATTATGTTAGCTACAGCATCTAACCCGTTTAGTGCACCTCTGCGGCATGTAAAAACGCGAAAAGATATAGAATCAAGTTATTATAGTCCAGAAATGCTTGTACCCTTAGAAATTTCCCAATATAGGCCTATGTTTTGTCGAAAAAAGTACTCAAAATAATGAAGGAAACAAAAAATCAAAATTTTAAAAATTTATGTAAATTTTTTTTTTTTAATTTTTAAATTGTTTTAATTTCTGAAAACACATAAAAATATGTAAATAAAATATATATACAAAAAAAAGTTTTTATGAAGAAAAACACATTTTTTCACTTTGATACCATATAAAAAAGCAAAAGGGTAGGGGAAGGTAGGCGTGGCACTTTATCCAATAAATATGTAAATTTTACAACATTGACCCGGCAAATGGAGTTTGAATTATTGGATTATCTTATTTGGTTCTAAAGTTATGAATTTTGCAAAGCGAAATGAGAAAAGGCGCTACTGCGCAGCGCTTTCCGGGAGAAGATGAATATCCGTTACATAAATTGAAATTTTTGTTCATTAGAGCAGTATTTTGTTTAAGGCCCAGATAAGTATCTGGTATCTTTTATGTTAATCTACAGATGTTTAATACTAGTATGATACTACCGCATTAATTAGAGATTTCATTAAAGATTTGACAGCGCTATAGGGTTTTACACAAGTGCGAGCAAGATGACTATATGGCAATTTTAATACATTGGCTAATGCATTGAATTAACCGCGAAATTCGATAGATCTACATAAAATATACTAGAAACTAGATTTTGACCGATAACAATATACATTTAAGGACTTCCATATACATTCATTGTGGAATACTTTGACTAAAAAAAAGCATATTTATATGTTGCGACTTGCGGCTCTTGTTATTGTTTACCTTTTTAAATCAGCGTGACCATAGTCGCATTACCAAGATATTCCCAGCAATATAACACATATAGTTGTCTCTTTCAAGGTTCTAATGAAGTAGCTAATTAATGAGAACCTCATTACTGTGTCATAGCGCCATAAGCAAATGCATTAACAATGCATTAGCCATCAGAGCTGGAAGTAAATCAATTTTAATCAATTATAATAGAAAATACCATTTTTCGACAAAATAATGAAATAAGACCCCAAAACAGAAATAAATCCCCAAACAAAATATTCAGAAATGAAATAAGTCCCCAAAAAAATTTTTTGGGACTTATTTCATTTCTAACAATTTTGTTTTTTATTTTGCTATAACGGGAAAAGGTATCGATAAAGATTCCGATTGCAATAAGATTAATTTAATTATTATTAATTAATTTTAATTAATTAGAACCGGAGTAGCCTTGAAGATCTCTGTAATAGGGTTTTTGATTATTTGCTCAGTTCTGTGATTTACATTGTATAAAGTGAACGTTACAAAATGGAGTCTGAAAAAATGGTTGGATTACGCCGAACCGGGACTTTGTTCTACGTTAAAGAAAAAAAAATGTTATACATTCGAAAATCAACATACAAGAATATTCAAAAACTAGAAACTAGTTAAAAATAACTTCATATAAAAACGGCAGTTTTCAAACAGACTGTGCTCCGCACCATGTCCAGTACATTATTCATATATATATCAATAAACATGAATACTAAAAGGCAAAGATACTTGCGATGATCTGTCAGTTCCGAGAGACTTAGGGACCCGTTCCCAGAGTAGATTATCTTACTATTTATTGACTTAAAGTTAAAATTACATAATCATTATATTGATACCGCCGAATTTAGCCGCTCTGGAACGCTTTTCCTTTCGGAATGTCTTCCTCGTTAAAATCGTCGTCGTCTGTGAGAACAGTTTTCTAGGTAGTACTTAAAGTTTGAGAGGCCGTTACTGGTCTTCCAATTAATGAAGTGAGAGAGGCCGTTCAAGGTCTTTCAATACATAAGAAGGGTTGAGAGGCCCTTAGGTCTGCCCCCGTTAGAGAATAGTTTGACAGGTCCTAAGGTCTGCCTAATATGAAGAATATGTTTGAGAGGCCCTGATTTTTTTTTTTTTTGATCATTCTGCCTTGAGAGCTCTAAAACAACAAAGAGCCCATAAAATAAAAAAAATAAATCGTTAATAAAACCACTAACCATACAACATATAGACTTCCCATTTCATACAACGAAAATGGACACAAAAATTTCTTAGCGACAGGCCCCAGGGCTGTTCGCGGCAGGCCCCGAGACTTCGTGTGCTCGGATTCGGGCTGTTAGCGGCGGGCCCGTAGCTTCGTGTGCGCTCGGATTTTTCGCTCTCTCATTCTTATGCTCGCACACTGATTGCGAGAGTTCAGTCGCAGAGTGGCGCATCTTGAGAAGGTTGCTCCTGCGCTTGAATTCTTCTTTATATGTATGCGTGTTCATGCATTCACGGACACGGAATGCTGTTGTATGGTTAGTGATTATATGCTTTCACAGCAGCTGTTGTGCGAATGTTTTCCTTATAAACTGAAAAACGCCGGCAAGTTGCCAGTGGCAACCCACCTAAAATGAATTTAACAATTCAATGGTTATTTATACTATTCTTTGTGAAGAGCTTTTACCTTCTGAATCCATTGCTTGTCAAAATATGCTAAAAATTTAAGAATCGAACATAAAAACTCGACCCTAATTTCTTTAAAATTAGGTTCGGAGGTATGTAGCAATGGTAATGCCAGTATTTTAAGAAATGTTACATAAGCCCGTTGTGAATTTCTTATAAGTTGTAGCAAGGGCTTACTTTTGCACATATTTCGTCTAACCGCTTGACAAAAATAGAACCTGAAAACCAGGTTGAATTCGTTTAATAAAATGAAAATGAAAATAAGAATTACAAAAAATACGGCAAATACCTAAGGTAAATGTTTTAATACTTTACAAATTTTAATTTAAATAATTTTTTAAATTTAAGCGATGCAGACGAAGGTAGTAAGGTAGTAATGGTTGGAGTTATCCAAATGGAAGATGTATGATTTTCACTACTCTTATATGAAGCCAAAATTCAGAGACGCACTGAAATTAAATTATATGGATACAGAATCATTTATCTACTCCAGAGGTGGGCACGCCGTGGGTCAATTTGCTCACACTGCTCAAACCGTTATCTTTTTTCGGAGGCGTCAGCCAGATGTTCGGTGCTCGCGATCAGCGAACCGTGAAGTTTTACAAAAACAACGACACTGACTTTTGGCGCAGGTAGCATGCACAACGCCGCGGTCTCGAGTTTGCAACAACACAACCCAAGCGACCGAACTCGCACATCGTACCAAAAACAAGAACAATTTTAAAGGGAACTGCGCGGCTTGTTGTTGTTTTTTTTTCTGGCCGAGCTGCTACTCAAACCGTTAGGTCTCGTGCCCGTCTCTGATCTACTCCATTAAAACCAAGGACAATTAAAATGATATTCATCATGATGTCGCTTTAAGATTTGACACGTCTGAATATCCTGATGAATTGGCTGCGAAATATAATTTCCAATAGTGCAATAAGAAGCGCCTAGGGTATTTCAAGGATGAGATGCACGGGAGGCCGATGACACAATTTGTTGGTCTTCGGTCCAAAATGGCATCACTCCCTTATTCCTGACTATTTGCACTACACATCCCTTATTCCTGACTATTTGCACTCGCCGATGTGTAGTGCAAATAGTCAGGAATAAGGGAGTGATGCCAAGTGCTTTAGAAAAAATTTCATTTGACAAATACCTAAATTGTTTGCTCATAGGACAACAAGATAGTGATAGCATGTACATGTTTAGGTCTAGGCGGCAAAAAATAGGAACATATACAAGTTTAAAAATAACATTAGATAATAAAAATGGTAAATAATAATATGTGAAGATGGAATTTCGACTCTAGCAATAGGGTTCAATAAGAGAAGATAAAATAATGGGTAACATGTCAACTCTAGCAGACCAATCAATGGGTTGGATCAGCCAAATAGCTGTGCTAGATGAGTCTTTAATTAGTGAAAGAAAGAGAGCTAAACTCAAAAGAAAATTAAATGATTGTGAAAGTGCGCTCGACGAATATGAAAATAAATTAATTAGGCATAAAATGTCAATAGGTAAAAAAATATTGTAATTATGATTTAATATATATATTTATATATATATATAATATATATATATATATCTAAATATGTAAATATGTAATAGGTTATACAGTAAATTAAATTTAGTTTACATATTAATAGGTTTAAGGGGGGAAATACAATAAACTAACTAAAAACTAGCTATTTTTCATGATTTTTTTATTATAAGAAATAATAAGGCAATCATCGTGAAACTTTGGATATAAGTAAAACCAATATTGTAGATCATCAAAAAAAAGTTTTAAAAAATTTTCAAAATGGCGGACTTAGAGAGTTTTCGGCGCGGCGCCTTAAGCCAGAGGTCTCTCTGCTATGGACAGGATACAGGTCGTATTTCGTATCGGAAAACAAAAAAATGTATATGTATATATAATAAAATTGCCCTGAATATGATCCTCGAGAACCGAAAAGAAATTGTGGACAAATTTTTTATTTGAATTTTGAACGAAAAATGTTTATTTTTAGTAAGTGAGTTTTCAATTCTAGCCCCTCTAAAAAATACTTAAACTTATATTTATTACCCAAATTAAGGTTCATATTCAGGGACAATTTCATTGTGATGATAATCATTTTTAATTCACTTCGATATCCTGCGTAGTTCTTTCTGAATCCTGTCCATAGCATAGCCAAAAAAGGAAAAATTAAAAGTAGAGAAAAAGCCGTTTAAAGTTTTTGACGCGCGAACTTTTACACTTGTATAGTCCGTGCATATGATTAAATTTAGGCACTTCGATTTCACAGCATATTCTTTAAATAATAAACTATTTGGCGAAAATCCTCCAACTGAACCCTCCACGAGGGCGCCGGCTGGGCAATGGGCACTGTATTATCCCGGATATCGGGTAATGCACTGTTGTCCGTTGTCTGCGGTAATACAGTGTCTAGCTAAGGCTACGGTTCAATCCCTCCTGCCCAAAAAGCCGGAGGAAATGAACCACTAGCCATGGTTGGAGGTGCCTTGGCGGCAGGCATAAAACGCAAGTGGGTGGTACCCCTGAAATAAACCATTCTGGAGGGACTGGAGAAACAAACCGGGGCTGGGATGTCAGCCCAAACGTCGGTGGAAGGCGTGACCGCTACCACCGGCGGGCACGGAGGGGAGCAATCCCCTTTGCGTGTCGCCAGCGGTTACACCTCCGATGTGACGGGAGCAGGTCATGTCGGTTGCAAAGCTACTGCCACTATAACGACGCAAGGGAAGCTAAGCCGCTCAGGTGCCATAGTCGATACAGACTCGGACCTGGAGAGCGTGCAGCTCTCTAAAGAAGAGGAGGAGAGCCTTCTCCGCTCGCCGAAACCAGGCACCAGCTCCCCGCGCAGGGACGGGCCAAAGCGTGGAAGCGAGGGGATGAAGGCAAAGGCGCAGTACAAGGCTGCCCTTCGCATCCAGAGCCGGCTCCAGAAAAAAGCCGCCCTATCCCCAGAGGAGAAGGCAAAGCTTACCTGGGCCGAGGAAAGGATCGCGGAAGGCAGGCTTCACTACGCCAAACTCCCCCATATGACCTCAACGGGCGGATTCGCTAACAAGGTGGAGGAGATGCTTGCCAACAAAAGG
>VNJS01011343.1:0-46141 GCA_008042575.1 Drosophila watanabei | reverse complement strand
TGATTAGATTTTATTAAATTATCTATTGCGATATTTGCGAACTTAATTGTAATAAATAATTGTCATTTGGCTGAAAATATGTGATGAAATATTACGGAGACTGAGAAAATTCCACATTACAAATTTTAAAAACTTTAGAGATCTCAAAAATGTTTTATTCGACATTTTCCAATTGATCAAATTTTAAAGAAGACATATTTTTTAACAAATTTAGCTTTCTATTTTAGAAAAAATTTGTTTTTTAAATTAAGAATATGTTTTTTGGATTTGTCTGTACTTGCTTTATTAAGTTTTGTAAAAAAAAAATTAATTCTATAATTAAGCGAAAAAATAATGATAAGAGAATAATAATTATTTTTAAAGTGTAATAATTTTCGCTCACAGTAATAATAAATATTCCTTGAGCAGTTAAATAAAACTCAAAAATTTATTATTACTATTTTATTTATCTTTTTTTAGTATAAAATGTTTATTTTGTGTAAAATAAGCTTTTGGTTATCGCTGAGGCATCATAATCTAGTTACATAAGTTATATGCTTATAAATTTATATTCAATTACTTAAATTATTAAGATTACTTAATCTGTTTCAGGTAATTACTTCCATAATTTCTAATTTTTTTTTAATACGGAATTTGAAATGCAATTCATCTTGAAATAACTTTTTTTTATTTATATTTCAAACTTTAAGACTTGTTTATTCAATATCTTTGCAACTTTTCGTTAAAGTGTATGAACTTCCAAATTTTGATAAGATTTAATTTAATCATTTGCCCAGATATTCGGCATTTTTAATTGTAGTTGTAAATAAAAGCAAGCTAGTAATTAGTTTGAGTCTTAAAACGAGTCTCGTGTTACTTTGATAACCAATTACTTAGGAACAAATGTAGGTACATACATACAACGTTTCCCAGTAATTATCCACGCCCATTAAAAAAGTTAGCAACTGGTATGAATGCATTAAAGAGTAATAATAGAAACTTGAACTTTGATAGAGTATCAGGGTAATCAAAAAACAACTCGACAACAAATTAAATTTAGTTTTTTGATAAGATTATATTAGGGATTAAAATTTAGCGCTTTAATAAGTATAAAACCTGATACAGTACGCTCTAAAAACTAAAAACTTTTTTATTATTCTTCATGTAAATAAAACAGTTTTAATCATCTGAAGTGTGTAGTAAATATTATTAACAATAATATTATATTCTTAAAAATCTTTGTATGGATAATAATTAAAAGTAAATTAAAAGTGAGTATTGTTTTATGTTCTCTAGCTTTAAATAGTTAGAAGTAAATAAAGTCATCATGATGAGGATAATATTTTATCTACTATCAAATTTCGGTTTGCTAACTAAAAGTCAGCAGTAGTCAACGTAAAGCCCGAAACCTCTGAACTTCCTATATGGTTATTTAGCAAACGATGAGTTAACAATAAAAAAGAGACTTTATACTAAGGTAAATAATATCATAGTTCAGTTAAAAAGCTCAACTGCATTATGACTAAGGGCGATTATGTGAAAGTACCATTAAACAATATAAAAATGGTTATTAGCAATAATAACTAGCAAGCAGTGCAATAATAATTAACGTAACTATTGCAGATCCCTTACTAATTAGATATCCATTACAGCCACAGCCCCCGCAATCTTCGTCTCTTTGATTCGAAGGGGAAATACTTGACTGAGTTGGCTTTGCTTACTATATCAAATTGATTTAAGAAAAACCGCAGAGATATTCCACCACCCCCAAAGCAGATATATGTATGTACTTATATACCTTCAAGTCAGCAAGTAAGGAAAACCACAGTAAGTCACAAAAAGCAATTCCCGAAGAGTTGCCTGCACGAACCATAAACATTGCCCGTTCCCGAGTTTACGCCGCTTATCGCAATTGAAGGGGGGCTCGGTGCAGGGGCAGTGACAGTCCCCTGCTCGGTGTGCGGGTAATGTGTTTTTTGTTTTCTTTCTATTTTTATTTTTATATTGATTAAAGAACGGGCCGCAGTGGCGGAGCAATGGCTGGCCCCCCCACCCGCATTGAGTCATTTACATGATCGCACCGAAAGCGGAGCACAATTGGAGAACAAATACATATGTGTAGCGCTCTCAGCGATCTCATCGTGGGGCGTTTGAGGCTGCATTGGCTCTGTCAGTCGTTGATTAGCCCGCTCGCTGGTTAGACATCGCTGTCAGATCGACAGCACTTCCAGTTCCAGAGTTCCCGCTTCCAGATCCAGCAAAACCCCCCCAGATTTAGAATTGTTTAGATTAGCTCAGGAAGCGATAAGGAGTAGCTACTGATATAAAGTCCAGCACTCGGTTGGGGTTCCTTCATTGAACTGGAGTAGATCCAAGCAGCAACATGTCCACAGATAAGCAGCCCACCGCCGAGCAGATCAGCGAAGTCCGGACGCACATTCTCCAGAGAATGGAGAAAGAGCCGCCAGCAGGTAAGACCCCAACAAACAGGAAGTCTAAAGAGAATGTTCCCCTAATAATACTGATATATGTGATATGTAATATTTTTTAAAACAAATCTTACCAGAACCCTTCCATCCCAAGGATTTGAATCGCCTGAACGACAATGATGTTTGGATCACCAAACTGCTTGAGATCTACGAGCTGGATTTGGAGAAATGCAAGACCCGACTTTGGGACAATCTCGTGTGGCGTAAGAGCTTCGGTGTGAACGATATCACTGAGAAAAGTGTGAACCAGGAGTACCTCACCGATGGCTCCATCTATGTGCACAACAAGGACAAGGATGGCAAGCCCCTGCTGATCCTCAACATCAAGATGCACTCCAAGAGCAGGAATCAGGAGGACCTCCTGCGAGTCCTCGTCTATTGGGTGGAGCGCCTGGAGCGCGAGAATGGCCTGGGCAAGATCACCATCTTCATGGACATGACTGGCTCTGGATTGAGCAACTTGGACGTGGAGTTTATCAAGGCCATTATTGGTGTCTTCGAGACCAAGTACCCCTATGCACCCAACTATATCCTGGTGCACGAGCTGCCCTTCCTGTTGAACGGTGTGTTTAATATCAGTTTTTCTACTCGTTTTAATATTAATTGGAATCTCTCTGTACATTTTAGCTGCCTTTAAGATTGTCAAGGGCTTCCTGCCCGCCGAAGCCCTGAAGATCCTGAAGGTGACCACCAAGAAGGACATCGAAGAGTATGTGGACAAGGAAAACTGCCTCAAGGCCTGGGGCGGCAATGATGAATACGTCTATAAATTTGCTTAAAAACCAAACACTGAATTGTGTATGATAGTGTAAATAATACGATATTTATTTTCCCGACCTCGGCGTTTCTTTTTTCACTCATTTCAAAGCTTATTGGAGCTTCCACTCAATCGTTTACGATCTATATATGTATAGAGAGTATAGTAAAGGTAATTGAAATGCAGGTGGCGCGTCCCACGCGATCACGTTCCATTGCAGCAGCTGGCGGGGGCAGGCCGGAGGTCTGCCCTTTTGGGAGGCGCTACCTGGCTTACAGGTGCTCCACATACGAACCGCACGCCAGCCGACTGCCAATGATCCCCCCGATCGCTAATGGCTTGGCTGATGTCGACACCGTTAGTCGCCTGGTCGTGCCGCCTGGTCAGTTAGTCGCAGGCACTCGTGGAACGCACTTGCTTGGAGGTGGCTCCGATAGCTCCAATAGCTCCGATACCTGGTTGTGTACTTGTACCTGTTGTACCTTGGCACGACAAGCGATTGATTTGTGGCCCGAATCTAATCGCAGTGAAAGTGGATTACTGATTAGACGCTGGCGATAGGAACACCCGAAGTGCCACTCCGCCGCGTCTAATCACAGTTCAATGTTTAGTCCGTCGACAGTTGCGGTTGGGTTCGAGTGTGCGTGGATTACGACGAATTGCTAAGTAGCTGGCACCATGGGCATCAAGGTCAAGGAGACGACCCCCCAGCAAATCCAGGAACTGCGGGACAGATTCAACAGCAAATACGAATCGTCACCGCCGTCAGGTGAGATAATTCGCGCCCCCGCCCAATCCAAAGTGCAACGTGCATTAACTGGCAAAAGCAATCAGCAATCAACTCTATATAATATATAATAGTTGACGGGTTTTTCATTCTTGGCCCGCAATATGGCAGTGTACTGTTAATCGGTTATGCAGCTGACAATTTCGTCTGAGTCAGGCAAATAAACTGAGCAAATAAAACAACTTTAGCCTGGCTCTGGCCCGGCGATTAAGTCGTCGTCGTGAGTGCACTCAAGGGAAAGCTCCGAACTTGAACTTGGAACCCCCTAGGCTATAGCTACCCCAATATCTAAATATAGAAACGGACCGGGTGATTAGTGATTAGTCCAGGTGGCTTCCATCGGCAAAAGGTTAAGTGGTTTAAGCGGAAGTACATTATTTAAGAAATATACTACTGCCAGCTCTCTCTTTTATATATTTTAACAAGCCCTGACTGGTTATAGTCTCTATAGTTCCCTATATATAGAGAATCATACATATTTATCAATATGCTCCTTATCTGTGCCAAAATTATACACGAGTACCTCTTAGGCAAACAAAGATACGGAATAGCACCATGTTAAAAATATTCATTAATCTGTAACTTTGTGTTAAATATGTCAAGAAGGTTACGCGATAGTTCCTAGAAGATAAGAAATAACAGTTCATGGTTCCATTTATTCCAGATAGGTAGAGTACACCAACCATATCACATCGTAAAAACTAAACTCAAGTACAGATAAGTTTCCAATAATCTCTTTTTACCCGTTTCATGTCAGTGCCCTTCCATGCAACCGATATTGATCGCATTCGCAACGACCATGTCTGGCTGCAGAGATTCCTGGAAATGCACGATCTTGACATGGATACGTCCTTCACCAAGCTGTGGGAGACCTGTGCCTGGCGCCAGTCCTATGGGGCCAATGATCTTGACGAGAGCCAGCTGAATCAAGAGTATCTGAAGGAGGGATCGGTGTTCGTGCACAGCAGCGACGTGGATGGAAAGCCTCTGCTGGTATTCCGCGTCAGTTTGCACAACAAGACCAAAAACCTGGATGAGCTCATCCGCATCGTTGTCTATTGGGTAGAGCGAACCCAGAGGGAGCAGCACATGACCCAGTTGACCATATTTTTCGACATGGCGGGCACGGGTTTGGCTACCATGGATCTGGACTTTGTGAAGCGTATCGTGGAGACTTTCAAGCTGTACTATCCCAACTGTTTGAATTACATTTTGGTATATGAGCTGGCATGGATCCTAAATGGTGAGTAAGCTAAGGGATCTTAGTCTTTTTTCTTAGAATTCCCAACTGGTTTAATCAGAGTAAAAAAAACCACTTAAAGAGTTAAAGCTAATTAATCCAAGGCTAAGCAAAAACTTAAATGTCCCGGCAATTAATTTTCTTTGCTTTCCTGGTTCAACTTTGAACTTTAACCGTGACCCTGGCGCGTCTCTATCCCCTTTTTCTAGCTGCCTTTAAGGTCATCAAGGCCCTGCTGCCGCCGAAAGCGGTTGAGATTTTGAAAATGATATCAAAG
Source organism: Drosophila watanabei (assembly GCA_008042575.1). NCBI lineage: Eukaryota > Metazoa > Arthropoda > Insecta > Diptera > Drosophilidae > Drosophila > Drosophila watanabei. Next base: position 40,612 of record VNJS01011343.1, on the reverse strand, counting down.
AAGGACATCACCCAGTACATAACCAAGGACAAATGCCTAGCCAGCTGGGGAGGAGGCGATAACTACGAATTTAGCTTTGTGCCGGAGGCGAGGCAGGTTACATCCAAGCCTGTGGCCCCCGCCAATGCCGGCGAGGAAGAGCAGTTCGCGGACCGGAAGGTGAGTGACTGAGCTGGGCAGATACAACACACACCAAACAATAGACAAAATCTCAAACGGTCTTCGGATGACCAAGTGTCCGGCTGTGGGCGTGCTCCCTGGGACACGCCAGCTCCCGGAAGAAGTCGGTCTGCGGTCCTCCGGTCGTCGGTCGACTAATTGCTTTTTCCGAAACCGCACGCGAGCCACCTCGCAGGACCTCTCTCCATAATTGATTTACATTCTTGGCGTGTATTGATTTAGGGTGCGCTGTTCGCGTGTCCTGCGTGAGTTGCCTGTCCCCAAAAACTGACCACTAAGCTGAGCTAACCGAGACCCTGTCCTCTTTCACTGAAAGAAGCTATAATAATTTCTGAAGGGGTTTTTTTAGAAGTTTTTATGGATTAGCCTTGAAGATCACAAGAATGTACCCTTAAATTAATTAATTCATTTAACTAAAAATTGGTAAAACCCATTTTCGAGTTTTCAATGTTCTGAAAAATATTACAATGACTATTTCCCAAGGTAAAATATACCATAGAATACTTTTAGAAACTTTAGAGAGAGATTTTAAAAAGACCGATTCTTTTCATTTTTTAATTCTTTAATACCAAAGATTATTGGTTAGAAATATTTTAAAAATTTAAATATTTTTTTTGTTTTAAATTGCTTTTATGCTTTTTCCAAGTGTATTGTGGGTTTCACTTGCCGCAGTCTGTGGGCAAAACATTACTGCGGCTATTTATAGCCCTTTATTTGACATATTGCTAAACTTTCGGCTCCTGGCTTGGGTCAGTGGTCAGCTTGGGACCACGAAGCGTTGACCCGTAAAAAGTAGGACACACATTTTCACTGGGATTAGAACATTACATGTTTGTATCGTGTGTAAATGGTTCCCAGAGCGCGAATTATCTGTCAACTCAAGCATTCCGCACACACCCACACACACTGTTTAGACCCACGCAACGTCATCGGACATAGCGACATAAGTATCTCCGCAGAGCTATGTCGTTTTAAAGCAACATAACTCCGCGCGGGAATATATCGTTTGTATGAGATATGTCTCGCGGACTTATGCCGCTATGCCATTTCGCACACACCCACGCACACTGTTTACACCCACGCAACGTCATCGTTTAATGCACTTTCTCTCACTCTCTCACTCTTTCACTCTCACTCATTTACAGTTTCAGTTCATTTTACGCAAGACGGAGAAAGCAACAACAACAGCTGGAAGAAGCTGATCGCCGAGAGGGAGAGCAAGCGGGACAGAACAACCACCAACTGTGCTTTCTCAAAAGCTCATCGCTTTTTGGGTGTGCTTTTCATTAAGTTGTATTATTCCACACATTTGCGCGACAACAACGAAAGAAACTAGTCAAAAAAAACTCATACATTCCAACGCAACCTCATTAATCGTGCGATTGTTTCAAAAAACCAGTGCTAATCGTCATGGACATTTGCAATCATTAATTGTTATTAACAAATAAGTAAAAGGACAAAAGCGCAACGAGAAAACAAACGGCGGAAGCTGCACTGTTATTGCTATTGTTGTACCAATTGATATTCATTCTTCAATAATAAAAAAAAAATGCCTAGGGTATGTGTATGTGTGTGTACAGTGAACTCTCGCAAAGTGTCTCATATAAATTCATTGTAAAGCAACCTGTGTACCTCATTAAAAGAGCAATAAATCATTTAACTACGAAAACTCCTTTATAATGAAACTTAAGCCAGTTTAATACGGTGATCATGTGTGCCTGACGTGTAACCTAAACAAAACATTAAGGAAATGCGATGCCGATCGAATTTACATTCCAAGCAAAAAGAGTTTTTCCTTTTTGCATATCTGCCTTTTAAAGAAACGCAACTGCTGTTTGTTTATTCAGTTAAATTCAAAGAAAATAATGAAAAAAAAAATAATGCTTTTGTTTTAAATTTCTGCCCGTTGAAGGTGACAGTTGCGAACCATTGTTCGGAAATGAACCAGTAACTAGTTCATTTCTCAAGCTCGCCTTAAGTTGGCAAGTAAAGTGAGACTTACATATGTAGTTAAAAAGAATAAATTAAAACAATTGTATTTATTTAAAATGTTAAACTTTAAATTTTAGTTTATTCTTCACTTAACATTTACTTTATTAGTTAATGATCCTCGTTCAAGCCCGATCGATAACAACATCGAGTACACTCTTCTTGATATTTACAATTGATAGTTTCTTAGTGTTACCTTAACTCTTACTTATACTATTTAATTTACACTATTTACATATTCATTTAAAAACCAATATTTTCAATTTGAAGTATGATTAGTTAAAACTGCAAAAATTCCCTAACGCGTTGAGACCCCGTCCTAGTGCCAGGGCTGCCAACTTGCTCGCCAGCGAATTAAGTGCAGCTGGGCAAAATCCAAATTCCTAAAGTCCGGATTTAACTCTATGGTTTTAAGTTTCAAGTCAAGTTCCGGGCTTAAACTCTGTGTCAGTGGCGTGTGTGCCTGATGTCTGAGCCCGGGCGCTTCAACTACGTGAGTTCTCTGGAAGGTGCAGTGCGCGTTGATAAGTGCCGAAGAAGATATCCCCACAGAAAGCCCATGATACGGTGATGCAAATGTGATTTCTAAGACCCGCACTCACCCAGCATCCCCATCCGTATCCGGCTGAGAACCGAATCAAACCAATTTACAGAGCGACCTCCGGTCCAAGTGGAACCTTCGCCAATAATGCGAGCTCAAGGGTGCCCAAGAATAGAGGGCGGCCCTTGTGAAAATGACACATAAAAGCACGTTCGACACAGAAAAAGGGTGGAAAGCGGGGGCGACCAGGCACAGCTAGCACACAAAATCCCCTCTCAGATAGCCATTTGAACGCATTCCCTCTAATCGACAGGTCACCTTTGCCAGCCCCACCACCATGGTACTGAAGGAGTCCAACATCAACGAGATGCACACTCCATCCGAGGGTAAGTCTACCATGAAATTAACAAAATCCACAGTTTAGTTCGATTTGGGGAGCATATAGATTTTAGAATGTTTATTATATCTGTATGCCTCGTCAGATATTGCATAATAAAAAGCTTGACTCTTGAAAATGCAGTTTGTTTCAAAAGGTAGCACAACTTTTTCAAAAAGTGGTCATTGCTTAAAACATTTTTCTCCTTTCAATACAATGCTCTTCTTCAAAAGGGTTTAAGGTTTAAGGGCTCACATTAGTAAGCCTTGTAAATATAGTCAAATACGTTAAAATTGATCAATCAATTGTTAGTTACTTTTCTCGTTTAGCAAAATTTGTATGTATTGAAAACAAAATTGAAAAAAATATTTAAATTGTACTAAACCGAGGGGTGTGTTACGTTGCGTTCGTTGATTAGGCATGTTGCAAGTGAACCCGAAGGAGTTTCTAAGCTTTAACTCGAAGAATGCCGAGGCCACGCTGAACCTCAAATCAATTTCCAAGTCGGCGGCCATCACCTACAAGGTAAGCTCTTGATTTCACCGCTCATTAAAATCCCTAATTAATCTGGACTCCCATCTGGTTCAATTGCAGATCCAAACCACATCACCAGAGAAGTTCCGAGTGCGACCGCGATGCGGCATTATACAGCCAAATCAGGCTGCATCAATCAACATTTGGTTGAAGTCTGAGCACGAGTTGAGCTGCGAAAACAAGGACAAGTTCCTGGTGATGGCTATGGAGGTGCCAGAGGGGAACTGTGATGTGACCGATATGTGGCGTAACAAAACTCCCCATGCAGGGGACGTGGAGCAGCACCGCCTGGTCTGTTGTCAGCAGGACGAAAAGGACGGCAAAAATGGAGCGGATGGTCAAGGCAAGGCCAACAACAAGTCCAATGTCGACTGCGGCAAGAGCAATTCTGTGAGTAGCTCAAAGGGAATTAAGCCTGGAGGTGTATTAATTATGAAATTTACCATTTAGCAGGGGGACAATGCTTCGGAAGTGATAGCCCGGCAGCTGGCCTTCACACAGAACCTGCAGTATGTCACTTTGGCGCTGATGGTATTGCTCTTCGCCGGCTTCAGCTTCCTCATGTACCAGCAGTTGGGTCACGCTCACCCCGGCGCCGGTACTTGCCCCAAGGCGACGGCGTACTCCTGCCATAAAAAATAATATTTACTATCACCGTGCAATCTGACCAGGCAGGAGTTGAACGATGTCAACCGCGACGATCACAATAATAAAAAGCGCGACCAAGACCGCGACTCTCAAGAGATGGAAAACTACTGCGCCTGTGCTTTGGATTTAATGGATCTGGGTCTAGACTGGAGCGATAGCGATGCCGATGCCGATGACGACTGCCTCGAGGCGCTTGTTCAGGCACAGCTGGAGCTATGCCGCCGATGTTACCTTTACGGCTCCCGCGACCGACAGCTGGGTGGCGTTGCAGCTGGAGGCCATCTGCTTGGGCTCATTGCCTTTGCCCGGAAGCTGGTGCGCGTCGTCCTCTCGCTGTCGCTTCTGTTTGGCATCCTGTTCGTGAGCTTCTACCTGGGAAGCAACTATGGCAGCAATAGCATCACCACCACTACCACCTCCCTAGCCACATACGACTCAGGAGCCAGAGGCAATCGGCAACCGTGTTACTACTCTTAGTTAAGCCAAAGCCCACGTCTGTTTAAAGGCCCGATTTGTTGCCCAGATTTAAATGTTTTACTTGGAAACTGTACGCATATTCGAGAAAGTATTTTATTACAAATCCAAGTGGAAACTGAAAATGTTAAAACCCTTTTCCATTCCTACCTGAGTTTCCTACAGTTCGACCCACCCCAAAATATATATATGCATACATCTTTAGGTCTTCATATATATGCTAGAAGTAGCGATTTTGTGTTTCTTGATATTATTCCGGGTTTCCTTACTGCCCTTGCATTTTGTAGCTCCCGTCAACGGGTATCGCCTCTCCCATTGCTCCCTGCCTGGGCCAAGAATTATTAATAATAAACTGTGTGTGTAGGATATGTCTTTTGTATAATATATAAAGCAGAAACCGATGAATTAATGTTTGATCAAAGTTGATTAGTTTGTAAATAAATCTCAATTTAGTTTCATTTTGCGTTCAAATACAAATTTATTACGGTTTCGTATTCAAAACGCATTTATTTAATAAACAATTACTGATTGACATAGTTTGTTGCAACTTCAAAGCAAAATATCAAAATCAAAAGTATCAACGGATAACTTCTAAGGGGTAAGCGTAAATGAAAAGCCGCCACAATGCGACCGAAAAAAGTCAACGGTTGTTGCTTAAATGCAAGTCTATGTTTTTTTGGAGCCCCGCTTGGCTGCCGGCTTCTTGGCCTTTTCATTCTTCGACTGATCGACCTTGTCGCTCTTATCGCTACTCTTGGGCGTTGGCTGCGTCGTCTTATCCTTCTCGGCCTTCTTGTCATCTTCCTTTGATGGCGGTGACTTATCCCTATTGCCGTTGCTGCTGCTCGACGGCTCCTGCTCATCCGCTTCAACCAGGCAAATAGCATGCTGTCCCCCTCCGGTTGCGAGCAGTATGCGCTTGTTCTGTGTATTCTTGCTGACCACCAGGACTGGCTCCATCATGTCCTCGCCATCACCCATGCCCAGCTGACTGTTCGAGCCCAAGCCCCAAGAGTAGAGTTTGCCGTCCTCGGTGATGGCATAGGAACAGATTTCGGCGCAGCCCACGTAGACGATCTTCTCCTTTAGCTTGGTGACAGGCATCAACTTGGCCACGACTTCCTTCATGTCCGAGCCCAGACCCAGGCGACCGTAGTCCGGACGACCCACAACGAAGCACTTTAGGTCTGTCGTTAGCACAATGGTGTGATGAATGCCGCCGGCAATCTGTTTGACATCCTTTAAATCTGTCTTAAGGGGAATTAACACGCGCTCGATGTCCTTCTCGTGGGCCAGCTGCTTGAAGTTGTTGAGACCCACGCCCCAGATGATCTGTGTGCTCGATTCGCGCATAAAGGTGCAGAAGTTTGTGGCCCAAATAGCCTCCATCGGTTTGGTGCGCTTGACGATGACCTGGGCTGGCAACAGAAGATCACGCTTACCACGACGGCCTGCAAAATGGTCGTTTAATTACAAATTATATATATTGTGTTTGGCTTTGCGTGACTCACCCTCTCCGCCAACCGAACGCTCCGAGATACGGCCCAGTTGTCCCTGCTCGGCGCAGCCCACGGTGTACACCTTTCCAGTGGTGGTTAGGATCACCAAGTGATCGGCGCCCGATGCGATGCTGTTGCACAACTGACCATCCAGTAGGTTGATGGGCATTCTCTTGTTACCGTCGATGGTGAGGCCCATGTTGCCGTGCGAGTCGCGGAAAGAGCCCCAAGCGAAGACGCGCCCGTCCTCCAGGATACACGCCGAGTGCGAGTCTCCCGCCGAAATGCGCAGTGCCTTGCCAGGCAGTTCGACCAGCGCCGGCCTTGATTCGCTGCCCTCCTCGCTGGTGTCGCGACCTAGGGCGCCCTCGTCGTTGCAGCCAAACGAGTAAATATCTCCGTTCTTGGTCAGCACCAGGTTGTGCACCCCGCCCGCACAGATATCCACGGGATCCGGTATATCCTCCACCGGGCTCATACGCTTGCGCTCCATTACATCTTCGCCGAGACCAAGCTGGCCGATATCGCCCATGCCGCAGACCAGCACTTTGCCAACCGTCGTCCGCCGGGTGGGCAGGTCCAAGTGGAAGGCGATCCGGGAGCGCTTAGCAGCCGTGGGCTTCGCATCCGACTCTCCATCATTATTGTTGTTCGTCTGGGCCTTTCGTCGCGGCATATTTTTTTCTCTGTTGTCTCGGTGGGAGGACTTCACAATGTTCGGTTCCGAAACTGTATCAAATGTATAAGGTTATGGACGCTGACTACGGAGCGCGGTTTCAGGAACTTACAAAGGAATCAATACCGGTGTGCAGGATTTCACGTTTTGTTGCTACGGTGGTTTTCAAACGAGTGAAAACCGAGTAGCAAGCCGGAAAAATGTTGGTTTATCTTTAAGAAATGCGCGGGAAGCGGCAGATGGTAAAATGCCGGCTGAATATATCGTTAAAATCATACTATCGATATAACTGATTTATCGGAATTTTATAATTTTTAAATTGTCACATGGTGAAACCAAAATAAAAAATTTACATTTATGTGCTGTAATTTATAACGAATTGTATAATTCTGTAAGCATGGCATGCTCCCGTGCCTCTTTAATGTTTTATAAATTTAATAATATCTCATACAATGCAAAGAAAGAAATATCGTTAAAATGTTTGTGTTATTATTTGTATTCAATTTATACATGAGAGGGTCAGTTCTTCATATTATTATTTTGTATGTAAGTAAAGTTACGCCATTGTTGAATTTTTCTTTTTTATTTCATAACTGGGGATTGTGGTAACTGTCCCAATCATCGATAGTAATTTAAAATTGCTAAAATTTTTCCTCCAATGCCCCAAAGATGCGGCAAATATCATATTTATGTGCGGTAGCTAGCAAATGTAAATTAAATTAATTTTAAAACACGGCTGCTCTATTTTTTATTGCATTCGATAGTGCCACCTCAATCGATAACTGGCGCGAACGATGCTACATGTCGCCATCTTTTATTAGAAATACGCAGCTGTCTCGACGGAAAATAATTGCACTACAAAGAACGCCTAAATTTAACAATTAAAAATAAGTGAATCGGGAACGTAATTAAATTTATATTGCTGTTGGGATACTCGCAGTAGGTACAAGGTGAATGGTGAGCCTTAAAACAGGCGGTTTTAGGCTTGAGAAATCAATAAACGCCACCTCTTGGGGGCTCACAACGCCCGCTGTGTGTCGCCACCATACACTGCCCTCCAAAAGTTGGTTACCAAAACCAAACATTGTTTATCCGTACAGGAATGCCGAGGAAAGCCAAGAAAGCGGATGATGCAGAGAACCTGAAGTCGTTCTTCAACAATTTCCACAAGGAAATTGGGGAGAGCAGCGATGACAAGGTGGTGAACAAGATCATGAAGGCCATTGACGCGGAGGACGGCGACTTGACCTTCGAGGATGACACGGATCAGGAGGAAGAGAGGCCAGCCGTAGATGCAGAAGGCGATGATGATGACGAGGAGGAGGAGGAGTTCGATGAGGACAAGTACTTTATAGACGACGAGGGAAATTGCTACATCAAAACGACGCCCAAGAAGCAGAAGGAGCTGCAGAAGAAGCTTAAAGAGAGAGAGGCGGAAAAACCCGGAAAAAACACACGATCGGCTACCAACAAGGCCACAAATAAAGGTAGGTATTTCCATGGTTTATCCATAGGATATGTTAAATTAACGACGCATTTTCCGTAGCCATTAATCTGCGCCCTGCGAAATCACCGCCAAAAGGCACCGCTTCCAAGACCACACCGGAACCGAAGCCTATCAGCGTCCGTCCGGCGCGAGCAGCAGCAGCAAGGCCAAAGCCAGTGGATATGCCCCCACCTCCAGCACCTAAGCCTGCGTCCACACCCGTAGCCACACCTAAAAGGGGCAGACCCAGAAAAACACCGGCCGTGCCGAAATCGGAAACTATCGATCTGGAACGGGAGATTGAGGAGTTAGTTGATGACCCCAATATCAGTGCAGCCGGTTTGGCTGATCTCGCAGACTACACCGTGGATAGTGCTGCCGTTGAGGCGGACAACTCGGTGCTAAGACCCAACGAGGATGAGGTGTACGAGTTCGAGGACAATGCCGCCGTGGAGTCGGCTGAAGAGGCAGTTGACAAGCAGGACTTGGACTTTGTGCTGACCGGCAAGCAGTTGAAGCTAAAGTCGGATGCGTCTCCCGCAAAGAAGGCCGGAGTTAAGCAGTACTCCTGCTCGCAGTGCTCGTACACGTCCGACAAGAAGTTTCTCATCACTCGCCACTGTCGGACGCACGACGTGGAGCCCGCCTTCAAGTGCTCCATATGCGAGCGGTCGTTCCGATCGAACGTCGGCCTGGTCAATCACACGAACACGCATCTGGGCAAGAAGCCGCACAAGTGCAAGTTCTGCGAGAACGCCTTCACCACGAGCGGCGAGCTGATCCGGCATACGCGCTACAAGCACACCAAGGAGAAGCCCCACAAGTGCACGGAGTGCAGCTACGCCAGCGTTGAGCTGACCAAGCTGCGTCGCCACATGACCTGCCACACGGGCGAGCGGCCGTTCCAGTGCCCGCACTGCACCTACGCGTCCCAGGACATGTTCAAGCTGAAGCGTCACCTGGTGATCCATACGGGTGAGAAGAAGTACCAGTGCGACATATGCAAGTCACGGTTCACGCAGTCCAACTCCCTGAAAGCACACAAGCTCATCCACAGCGTGGTGGACAAGCCGGTCTTTCAGTGCACGCTCTGTCCCACGACCTGTGGACGCAAGGCGGATCTGCGCATCCATATCAAGCACATGCACACCTCGGAGCAGCCGCTGACGTGCCGCCGTTGTGGCCAGGAGCTGCCCGATCGTTACCAGTACAAGCTGCACGTAAAGTCGCACGAGGGCGAGAAGTGCTATCGCTGCACCCTCTGCAGCTACGCCTCGGTGACCCAGCGTCACCTGGACTCGCACATGCTCATCCACCTGGACGAGAAGCCGTTCCAGTGCGAGCAATGTCCGATGGCCTTCCGCCAGCGCCAGCTTCTGCGGCGCCACATAAACCTAATGCACGACGCGGAGTACCAGCCACCGGAGCCACGCGCCAAGGTGCACCAGTGCCCCAGCTGTCCGAGGAGCTTCACGCACAAGGGTAATCTGATGCGGCACATGGAGCTGCACGACAATTCGGTGGACATCCGCGAGAAGCAGCTGCGACTGAAGATGGGCAGGAATCTACGCCTCAAGAAGGACGGAACTATCGTCAAACTGGTCAAGCACACGGACCTTCAAAGCACGGAAGAACATGCTGAGGAAGACAACCCGGAGAGCTACGACCTGGCCGAAATCGTCAACTCTGACGAGGAAGACGGAGACCCGGAATTCATTCCCAACAATGTCACCAGGCAAATGTCGGCCAAGCCGAAACCGAAACCCGTCATCATCAATAAGCAGGCCCAGCAGTCCGACGCCGACAAGGGTCCCGTGATCATCAATAAACGCCTGCGGACGCAAACCGGCACAAAGACCTTCCACATCAAGGAGGAGCCAAACAACTCGGACTTCACCCTCGAATTACAGGGCGATGATGGCCAGCTGATGGTCGTGGAGCTGGTTAACGGCGACGAGGACGTTGTGGTCAAGCGGGAGCCGAGTGCGACCAACAAGATAAGTGCTACCAACTGCTTTGGCTTCGAGGTGAGTCTAAAAAATAATTACAATTTAACTTATTATTGAAACTAATACTGTACTTGACTACTCAGGAGGATGACGATTACGAGGAGTTTGTTCCGGTGGATGAAGTGGATGAGGCTTCGCAGGAGTTTCTGCAGCTAATGGATATGATTGAGCATGATACTTAGTCTGTTGCGAAGCAGAAATAACTTAAGACTAATTATATTGTAATATAATTTATATATATTAACGTAGAAGGTTTGTATTGTTAGTTTTCTATTTAAATAAATGTGTAAAGAATATAAAATATGAGATAGAAATGAGATTTTAGTAAAGCCGGTAAAATCTCTTAATACTGTATAAAAAAACTCATTCAGCTGACAACTTGGCATAAATATTTATTTAAATACATTTACAATATGCTTTTCAATGCTTCTTCAATAGTTGGTATGTGGGTGCAAAATGTTAGGTGCGCTTGCTGGTGCTCTTCCCTGGGCGTGCACTGTAAATTCTCGGCTATTAGTTGTCCCCGTTCCTACCGTAAAATGTTTTTGCATAGTTTACAATTTGTTTTTGTGATCTCTTCAGCAATCTGGTTACTCTCCGCTTCTCTAGTTCTCTTTTTGTTTTTCTCAGTGTATAACTACAATAAAAATATATATATATATTTATATATAATATATAATATACGCGTACGTGTATATTTTGTAGGTGGTGCAATGTGCAAAAACCTGCTGTGCAGTGCATCATTATCATTACTTCCATATATATATAAGTAATTATGTAGTTGATCTTTGTAGTTGTTGTTTCATAAAACGTTAACAATTTGTTTTGCGTTAATACATAGTACGAATTGCCTTTGTTGTTGCATAACAATTAAAATATGGAACAACGTTGATAAAGGAAGTGCACATTATAGAGTTCCGAACTGGATTAGAGAAAAACGACACTTAGAAGTCGAAAATTGCTTGCAGAATCGACGAAACACACACATTTAGAAATACAAGAGCGTAAAAAAATTGCATATATCCTATTATTAAGTTAATGCTCTGCGAGATTTCGCTTTCTTGGGGGGAGGGGAAGAAACTTATAAACGTAACTTTAAGGCGAAACTAAATTAAACGTAAACATAAACAAATTCTTGGAAAGCTGTGTGCTATGGCTCTTTGCCCGCTCACGGATAAGCTTGGCTTATATATCAATTTACTTTTGGCTTAACAATTTTTTTGTGTAAGGCTGCTGTTGGTTTTGTCGTCCTTTCCTTTCCTTTCCTTATCCATCTCCCATCGTTTCCTTTCATTTGATATCCTTTCTCTCATTGCTGCTGGTTTTTGGTTAAACTTAAAAAGGGGCCTTCTGTGAGCTTTCTGGGTTGGCAAAGGGGGAACGTACATAGGTAAATCTTAGAATATCTTCATCTTCTGCAGAAAGTGCAACAGGGCCGCACTGAGGCAGGCCTGCGGCTGCTGCTGCTGCTGCTGCTGTCTCCCGTTTGCGGCAAAAGAGGCTCTGCCGTTCGCAATTCACGATTGCTCCCTCTTTTGCCTCTTTGGCTGCTAATTGCAATTGAGCGTGTTCTGGTTGGGGCTGTTGCGCGAGACGTTGTTGTGATTGATTTGGTTCGACTGCGTGATGCTATTGTTGTCGCTGGTCTTCCACGAGAGCAGCTTGTTCAGCAGCCGGTCCATGTACGGATTGCTGCCCAGTCGTGCCACCTGGGTGTGGGTTAACAGAAGGCCGTTAGTATTAGGTGAGTGTGGAAAAAGTGATGAGAGAGGTTTAACCAGCTTTACGTCCTATGACCTTTTTCCGTGCTCTTCCTACAATAGTTTTACTCTGTCCATTTAGATAAGCTAACAAAGGTCATATAAGGCACCCCTGGTCCTTCTCCTTCTCAAGCACTTACCTCCGCCCGCGCCTCCGCATCGAGCGTCTCCAGAACCTTGCGTGTATACTGAAAGCTGCCCAGCTTTTCCAGCAAGGTGATGCAGTACTTCTTGACCTCAATGTCGTGCGTGCGTTGGCGTAATATGTCTGTGGATTTAAGCCCCGAGTTGATGAGTGGTATGGAGAGCCTTTGGCTGGGGTCAAGACGCTGGACTTACGTAAAACTTGTTTATCCTGCTTCTGGCTGCGCACCGCATGGATTACCGGGAACCCGAACTTGCCCTCCGTCAGATCCTCGGCAAAGCTCTTGTTTTCCGTGTACTGTGCAGGCAGAATGTCGTTCTTTAATGATTAAACCTTGCTCGCCAGCGGCACACTCACCTCCTTCAGACTGAGATTGCAGTAATCGTCGCGTATCTGAAAGTACAGACCCAGAATAGCCGTCAGCTTGGAGTAGTCCTCCTTGTTGGTGCTGAACAGCTGCATGAGACGAATGGCGAGCATGAACAGGCCGCCAGTCTTGCGCACGGTCATCAGCTTGTAGTCGAACTCCGAGGGACAGGTAAAGCTGTCGCGCCAGTATATCTCCATGCCCTGGCCCCGATGCAGTTCCAGCAACTGTTCCGTATACACTTTGGTGGCCTGCAATGAGAAATGCATGTAACTTGGCTTTGTCTGGGAACATGTTTATTTGCAAACATGATGATCTTGTTGTGCGCGTGCCATACCTCCGGGTGTCCCAGCTGCTGCACCTTCTCCAGTGACAGGAACAAGACGTAGTTGGCCGCATTTATGGTGCTGGCCACGCCGTAAATAGAATGCGCCACCGGCACACCTCTGCGAAGTATCGAATTGTCTTCAATATCATCAATGCTGTAAGTTAGTATCAAAGAACACACATGTTGAAGAGCTCTGTCAGTTAACCGATCGTGTCCAAGGCAGTTACATACGTCTAGTTTTATAGTTTTAAATCTAATTGGGATTGCTTCTGGGGTTTAGTAGGATGGTGCAGCCATATTATGTTTTAGAGTTTTTAGAAAGGTTTACAACTGATGTTTACATATGTTTTTGGTGAATCAATATGTTCTTAGCAACATTTACCTAAAAACTTTTTTTTTACATTCTGATATGTTGAATTTAAATTATTTTTTCATAGAAAAAACCAATTAAAAGTGTTATTTAGCAAGAAAAAACTTTTTTAAAACGTTTTTAAAAAATGAGCATAAAATCGTTTTTGATCAACATGTTCCTAGCAACATTTAGTTGGCTGCAAAATTTACCTAGCAACATTTTTTATTGGAATCCGATTAGATTTACTTTTTTTCGTGGTAAAACCAAATAAAAGTGTATTTAGCAAAGAAATATTAAATACAAATGATCATAAAACCTTTTTTTAACAAAGTGTTCCTAACTAAATTAGGCTGGCTACATTTTCTTGTGCATAGATTGTGTTGGATTTATGTTTATATATTCTTTGTTGATTTTTTTCAATTAAATTTTATTTTATTGTATTGTATTTCAAGTTTTTAATTTTTTTAAATATTTATAAAAAGTTTTAATGTAAAGTCAATTAGATTTTATTTCGTTAAGTTGTTCAGGCTTCTTATCTTAAAAGAGTTAATAGGAAACTAGCATAATATTTTAATGCATTTCATGTTTGATTTTAGTTCTTAAATTGTTCATTTCTTATTATACAATAAATATTTGTAAAGAAAGCTTCTAGAAAAATGGAAACCGATTAGTCATGCCTCTGCTAATCAGCTCAACAAATTAATAATAAGCAATAAATAAGCTTTAGCAAGCCACAACTTAAGCACGTACCAAATGTGGTAATTGTACGTATTTAAGGAGAATTTCGCAAATCACATTTCGAGTGTGAATGAACCGTGCCGTCACGTGTCCATCTCTGACTCCCCCCAGACAACTGGGCAACCGAATAGGTGTCCCCCTGCCTGCTAGCATACATATTTATGAACATAACATACGCTGGCCCCATAATAGATGTGTAAATTTACGCCCCGCTTTAAGGCCGGGCGGCGTCGCTTCAATAACTACGATGCCCTGGGCAGCCCAACATTTGCGTAATTAAAAAATGTTTGCGCTCCGCCAAAGCTGGCAGAGCCATTGGCAGGGAATGGGCATTGGGATGGTGGTTATAAAGGCGTGGGCGTTGAAGCGACAACGCACAAAGGAGCGGGGAGGGAGAGGAGAGCCTGCTGGAGGACGCCTGGATGGTGACGAGCAGGATATTGAGGAAAATGGGGAAAACAGTGGGCGTGCTGCTGCTGGTGCTGCTGCTGCGTGGCAAGAGTTGTGACAATGCCTGTCGACTAACGACGGGCTGACTAACTGACAATGGGCATAAGTGCATGAATGACGGACGGACGAACGAAGAGAGAGGGATGCAGGGTTGGCATCGTTGTAAAGCTAAGTTTTTGCCAATATAAAAATGCATTACGAAAAAACATCAAGAAGACTTAAGGGACACCCGGGGGAATGGGAATGCTGGGCGCTAAGAAGGAATGCTGCCAAGGAACAATGCCGGGGATTTTAAGCAGAATTAAGGCCATTTCTGAGTGTTTGCCTTCGAATAGAAGACGACGACGACTGGGACGGGGGCGGCGGCGACAGGTGGCCGGAGGCTCGACGGGATTAGCTTCGCTGCCTGATTGAACCCATAGAGAGAGAAGCTACTTGCTGGCTAGTAGCAGATAGGGCAAAATCCCTGGACTCTGCCAGAGACTTTAATTGAAAAGCGGCAGACACTTCAATTGGCTCGGTTCAAAGATTAATTGTAACGTTCCAACCCAGCTCCTTCGCATCTCTCTGGGCTCTCGACTGGAGAAAAATCTAAATAATTTATGCAATTTCGAGGCGAGCAATGAAATGCAAAGAAATTCAATTGTAAACAGAAAAAGCTGCGGGCTCACGATGAAATTTTAGGAATTGATTTGGGGGCCAGCAAACACACGCCAAACACACACACACACACACACCAGCACCGCAAATAGCCGAGAACATTACTCAATATGGCCAAATCAGGTCGCCAGTTGGGCGGGAGAGGTGTGACTCACACTCCGCATGATAATGTGCGTTATGGAAATGAACTGCCGATGATAAGGGCTTCTCCAGCAGCGGCCATATGTGGCCAATTCGGATAATCTGGAGGAGTGTCCATTGCTATATACATGTACATACATATACAAGCAGCACTTTTGCTCGAAAAAGTTCACACTCGATTAGGCATTTTATCTGGAATCCATCTAAACAAAAGCAAATAAACCAAATGTATACAAAACCAAGGCACAGGCCGTGTGCAAGTGCGAACGGAGATGAAACAAGCGCCTGGAGGAGGGCAAGGGTAGCGTTGCCGCCTCTGGGGGGTGGAGAGGGTTTTGGGGTCGGGGTGAGGAAAACAAACAAAGGTAAACAAGAGCCAAACAATGCAGAATGAAAAACGAAACAAAAAAGCTCAGGCCACGAGGCAAAGGTCGACATTTAAAATAAAAACACACCGCAAGCATGATTAGTTCAGCCTGCAATATCGACAGGTATTCAAAAATAAATGCAATAGAGGTTAATCAATTAGTGCCAGTTACTATTTTTGTATTTTTATGAGTGTTTCAAGTGTTTGTTTCTTGCTGACAAAAACAGTTATTTTGTGGTGTAATTTAGAATTGATTTTTGGGCAGAAAAGGTCTTTTACTTCTCACATTACTTTTTAAAGGCTGTATTTGTTGAAAAGAAAATACTTTGAATATGATTTCTTGGTGTGGTATATTGATTGATTATCGTTAAAACAAAACCAGAGATAAAAGAGACATTGTACTTATTTTTTTGTAAGTACAATATCTGCTTAAAAAGCTCACATTTCCTTACAAAAAAAAACATTCAATTAAACCCATGCTTAGTGTCGTTACTTATTAAAATATTAAACAAAATACGCAACGCAATGATTACTCTAAATATTTATAAATAACTCCCCCCCGGATGCTATTATTTCGGCCGCAACTGTGTAAACAGTAAATGATATACTCACAGCAAACTGGAATTGTGCAGCATCTGCACAATGTCCCCGATCTGCGCCAACTTTTCGGCCGGTATGAGCAACCAGTGATTGAAGGCCAAGGCCAACTCGGAGCGGAATTGTTTGCCAGGAATCTGTTGTATGTATGTGAAGGGCTGCAGCAGAATCTGGATAACCAGCCACCGTCGTCGTCGAGTCGTGGGCGGAGTGAGCGGGGGATTTGTGCGTGGGCCACATGTAAATAAACCCCAAAGAAGGTGGAGAAAAGGAGAAGAAGGCCACAAACGAGCTGGTTAGTTAGTGTCTCTCGGGGAGGGTGCCGAGGGCGACAGTGGTCTGGTGTGTCGGCTCGCCACTTTCAAATGTCAGAGTTCAGGGGTCCGGAAGGATTAAGCCGTGGGATACGCACCTCATCCTGCTCCTTCTGCGTTGATTTATCTTTGGTTTTCTGCAGTATGCTGTTCAGTTCTTCCATTGTTGTGTTGTTTGTCGCCTGCTGCTCGAGTGTCGTCTGTCTTTTGTTGTTTGTTGATTCGCGGAGTCCAGTGTGCTCGCCAGCTTTTCCGCCCCTTTCCCACAGAACGGGCGGGATTTCTTTCGCGCTCCAGCTGGTCACACTGGTCGATTTTAAGTAATCGATTACTTTGACATGCCTTTGCCCATCCCTATTGGTTGCCTGCGTGGAAAATAAACTTTCCAGCTTATTTCTGTTAATTATACACGATTTCGAATAAACCAACAACGAACATGGCTGCTGCAGCGCCCACGCGGAACAACTGGAATCCCGCGATGAAGCACAACGACATGGAGCGGTAGGAAACGGCCTGCCCGTGATGGCAAGGCAAAGTCCGACCTCACATATTATTATTGTTTTTTGGCACAGGTGGATCTGCATTTATCCTGCCTACATAAACAGCAAGAAGACGCGCCAGGAGGGCCGCCGGCTGCCCAAGGAGAACTGCGTGGAGAACCCCACTTACATCGAGATTCGGGACGTGCTGTCGGTGACAAATCTGCAGTTTCTGGTGGAGAACATGAAGTACTGCCGCGAGAAGAGCAGCGAGCTCCACTTCCGGGGTCGCGTGCGCGTCCAGCTGCGCAACGCGGACGGTACGCTCTTCAACGACGAGTTCACCTCCCGGGAGGACATTATGCGGCACATTGCCAGTAAGATTCCGCAGCTGAAGACGCGCCAGAACAAGACTGGCGACTCGTCCCACCAGCAGTCGCAGCCACAGACGAGCGGCAACACCAGCGGTGGTGGCGGCGGCGGCGGGGGCGGCAAAAAGGGCAAGGGCAAGCGTCGTTAGAGCAGGTGCTTTTCGTTAGTTGGTTTCTTTTGTAATAAATGCTGTAAACAGAGATTTGGTTGTTCTGTGCCAAGTTCAAGTGCGGGAATCCGGCCTTGGCACGCCAAAGTGTGCCGAAAAAAAGCGATGGAAATGGAATCAGCCCATTGAAGCGTACAGAGAGAGAGCGGGAGAGAACCCAATTCGGAAATGTATCAAGATCACACGAAGTCAGCGAAAATTCCGGCGAACAGGTATATAGAGAATCAACTGTCAGTCACGAACATCTACGATTTCACCTGGTCAGCGTTATAAAATCGGTTGTGCACAGCAAATGCCCAGCCACAACACAGTTTCACTTGGAGCACCCACCTACCTACCTACCGATTATGATGAAGCCGGCAAAGATACGGACGTCCAGCCTCTGCGGCTACACGGTGGCCATCTTACTCGTTTGGCTGGCGGTCATCATTCAGCTGCAGCCGGCCAGTGCTGGTCCTAGCAATGCAAGTACCACCGCGGCATCGCCGTCCACAGTGGCCACCACTTTCTTGCCGGCCACCAGGCGTGTCAATCCCCTCACGGAGCCAAAGCTGGAGAAGAATTGCAAGGCCCTTTGCGAGCACTGCGGATGCTTGGGCTTCTACTGCGGCGAGGAGTGCCTGTGCGAGTGCAATGACGACAACTCGGACACGGAGTGCATTCGCACCATGCAGACGAATGCCAAGACGCTCAACCTGCCCTTTGAGATCGTCATCCAGGGACCGAGTAGCAATCGCTTCGTTCGCAATGCCCAGCAGTTCGAGCAGAAGCGGGAACTGGTGGCCAGGAGTGCCTCTCCATCCGGTAAAACACCTCGGAACCGTCGTTCCAATATTACCATCTATAAGCCCGCAAGCCAGAAAGTGCAATTCGCGGGCAATGCTTTGGAGACTGTCTCAAAAGCTTCAGAGGTAGATCTGGCCAGGCGCCACAAGCGATCTGTGGATCACCTGGAGTGGTTCAATGACTTTGCCGGCTCCCTGGTGCGTCCCTCCCCGCTGGGCACCCGGGCACAAAAGTCCAAGCCGACGGGTTTCAAGCGCCAGGCGGTTCAGGAGGAGCCTGCTCCGCTGATGGGTCGTGAGCCGTGGTTCTTGCAGCACAGTCCTCCGCGTTTGACACGCCCAGCTCCTTTGAGCAAGGCTCAGGGTTTCCGGAAGAACAAGAAGACCACCTCTCGCAGGATCATCAAGAGTAAGGCAGCCGACAAGGAAAAGTCGCGTCGAGAGCCAGAGCGTGAAATCCGGCCACTGCGGGATGCTTTGCAAGTGGTTGAGCGCATTCCGCGAGTCCTGCAGGATACAGTGAGCCACCTGTCGTCCGATCCACACAGCGGTGACGTGTTCAGCCTGAATATCAGGAGCGAGGACAAGCATCGCGAGGAAGATGAGGAGGAGGAGCAGGAGAAGGTACCACGCCGGCCGAGTTCCAAATTCCGCGACATGCGCCGCAATGAGATCGTTCCGGAGGCCGTGACCCTGGCTGCTCCAATGGCCCCAGCTCCAGCTATCCTTCCCGCCCAGCCGGTTGGTCTGCTGCCCTGGTTGCGTCAGCGGCGACTGATGCGCCTGCAGCAGGCAAGGGCCAATTTTTAGATGCGCCCTAGGCTTTAATTCAATACTTTTTTATAATACTTAATTGTATCATCATTTTTTGTTGTATATTTTTAAGGAATTTTTGAATTTTATGTTTTAAATTTAAAAGTTGCATTATCCTGTAAAGGAAGTACTTTTCAGTCTGGAAAAATATATTTAATGGAAAACACGGTAATTTATTCCTAGCAATATTTTTAGTAGCATACTTTTAAGCTGTTCTATACAATTGGGACTTTCTCTCTCTCTCTCTCTATTTGCTTGAACGCCTTCACACGGTGGGGCATTGGACTTAAAAAGTGACAATTTATTTTCAAAATAATACAATTGATTTTTATAAATTTTTCATTAAATTTTTGGGACTTAAATGTACTCAAAATTGTTTATACGTTAATATTTAAATCTTTTTTAAATCATTTCACTTTAAAATGTTTTATTAAAATGTTTTTAAAACACAAGTTATGCATATTTAAAAAAAAATTTAGTTTTAACGAAATTTTTTGTTTTATTGCTGAATTTACAACTAAATTTGATAACTTACTCAAATCATATTTAAAAGAAAATAAGTATCATTTCCAAAAGTGTCACCATTTTTGCTGTCAACCCCCACTGTGCCACACTCGATTTGTTGGCAAGAAGCGTCTTCCCGTTCAGTTCCCATTTCAGTCTGCCGCGATCGTTCATCCACCGTAGCTGTGCCGCTCCGCCGCAACAGGTCGTTCCAGTTCCAACCTCGCGTTCCATTGGTAATAAGTGCATCTTCAACCTCTCCCCTTTCGCACAGCGTGGGGCTATCTTCTCCCTGCTGGAAAGATTGGAATAGCATCGAGAGAGAGAGTGTCTTAACGGTCAAAAACGAAAGAGCGGGAGCGCGAGAGTAGCGATCGATTGTCCCCCATTTTGTTGTTGCAGCTAAAATCAACAAAGTACATATATGTTTGTATTTACACACACTCGTCGCTGGTATAAAAACAAAGAAGTAAATAATTGTACGCGGGCCAAATAATTATTTAAATGTGGCTTTAATTTGAAATCAAACAAAAGAGTGTACGAAAGCAAGAGATCAACGGTCGCCACTTGATATCTAGTATTCGCTGAGAGAGTGTGTGTGCGTGTACGTCTTGGAGTGTGACCGAGAATATCTTTCTCTCAGCAAACAACAATTGCATCAATTGGAAATCAATACCAAATCTGGAATTGATTTCGCAGTAAAAAAACCCTACAAAGTCACACTTCTAATCACAAGCCATTGAACTATCAGAAACACTTGTTGAATTAATGCACAACAAAGTGTTCTCATTGTGCCAAACTGTTTAACCTTTAAGGCTACCAGCAAAAGCAAACAAAAGTCAATAGAAAAACAGCAAAAACAAAGCTGTTTACGATCAACGATAAAAATTCATGTAATAAAATGGCAGGTTCCATCCGACCGTTATCAAGCCATATAAACAAAGGCAACCTCACAGTGATAGTGACTTTAACTAAGGCGTACACACACCCGCACTTGGCAACATATAGCGCGCGCCGCGAGGGCGTAACAGCTGGACGGATTCCGCTCCCCGATTGCCTTTATCTTCCCCTAATTACTCTGATAAGTCTTAACCCAACTGTTTTTCATATTCTCCGACTTTGCCGGCAGATAATCCATTAAAGATTTGGGAGAACCAATTTCTAATATATTTTATATATAATCAATCCGACTCACAGTTACACTGCCACACTTTACTATATAATTTCAGTTCATTGAAATTCTTGTTTAAATATGAATTGTAGTAAATATTTTCATTGATAAACAATATTTCCTACTTGCTGAGAAATTCTTTTAAATAAAAATAAATTGGAATAATAAAGAAAGCGAGCTTCATTTAACAGAGGTCGAAATCGATCATAATTCAGCCAAATGTCAATTCAAATTCCTTATAACATAAAAATCTTTAAGCATTAAGAAAATTTTTATTAAGCTGACCCACTAAACTCAAGGTTAAATTTACAATATACCATTTTATTGCTAAGAAATGTACAATTTCCTTAGCTCTTTTCCTTCCTTGAAAGATAAGGGTACCTGACTTTTATAATATGACATTTTACATTATTTCACATACAGAAGAAATAACATCCGATCCCAATCAGGTTACAGAATGACTCATCGGCGCTGAAGTCCATCCGAGAGAGCCACCACATCCGGACCCACCCTCCAAGAGACAAAGAAGCCAACCGACCATGGAGTTTGCGCGCCGTGTGTCCGCTCGCTTTGAAACGAAAAGACTGCCCGAGGACGTGGACGATGGCCTGGAGACGCTGGAGGAGTACAAGCAGCGATGGCGATCCGTCCGCATCATTTACTACACTATGTTCCTGATGGCGCTCGGCTTTAGCATTATCCTCACCGGAATATGGCCCTTCCTCAACAAGGTGGGTTCTCCAAATCATAGATTATCCATTGAAGTTTCATCAGAATCTCTTTTCAGCTAGATCCCGATGCGGGCAAGGAGTTCATGGGTCTCATTGTGGCCGCCAATCCCCTCGGCCAGATGATATTCAGCCCGATCTTCGGCTGGTGGGGCAACAGGCTGGGCAAAATCCGTCTGCCGCTGCTCCTCTCGCTGTCCCTCTTCACGTTGGCCAGTGCGGTGTACTCCTCGCTGGAACTGCGTCCGGATAATGTCAAGTACTGGATGCTGGGCTCGCGATTCCTCATCGGAGTTAGCTCCGCGAATATAGCCCTGTGCCGGTCCTACTTGTCAGCTGCCACGAGAATTAGTGAACGCACCCACGCCGTTTCCATGGTGTCCCTGGCTCAGGTCCTCGGATTTATCATAGGTCCGACCTTGCAGGCAGCAGCTACTCCTTTGGGGGATCACGGTTACGTCTGGCTCTGGGGCAAGATGCACATCAACATGTACACTGCATCTGGCTGGATCAACGTCGTGATGAGCATCTGCAACTTTATGATGTTCCTTCCCGGCGTGTTTGAGGTAACTAAGAAGGAGACTTTCTTAGGATTTACTTGGTAACAGTATAATCTTCTTTAGGAGCACAAAATAGCTGCGAGGGAGGTGATGGTCATGCAGGGCGGCACTTCGGAGCGTGAGACTTGGAAGGCCATCAAGCCGAACTATCTATCCGCCTGGACTTTGATTGTCGCATTCTTTATTCTCGTTTTTAACTTTGTACTGCTGGAAACGTAAGTTGGCGGAGGATCCAGGAAATCAGCGGCGATCTGATGTGACCTTTCTTCTCGTTGTCAGCCTGGGCACTTCCCTGACGATGGACATGTTTGCCTGGTCCAAGGCCGAGTCCCTTTGGTACATGGGCATAATGATGACCACGGCAGCCATTGTGTCCCTGGTTACGTTCGTCCTGATTTCGCCCCTTTGCAAGTTCTTTGCGGAACGCTACTTGCTCATCTGGGGGGGATTCTCACTCATGTTCCTCGGTCGAGTACTCTTTATTCCCTGGGGTCCGGATCCGCCCAAGCTGGCGCAGCCCTTCAATGCCAGCCTCAACTTGAGCGACGACGATCCCATATACTTGGGTTGCCCGCCCACGCAGGAGTGGTGTGGCGAGCTCCCAGCCCTGACGCTGACGCAGTTCATCATCGGCTTTGCCTTCACATCGGTGGGATATCCCATTGGCGTGACCCTCATTCAGACCATCTTCTCCAAGGTGCTGGGACCGCGACCGCAGGGCGTGTGGATGGGCTGGATGACGGGCTCTGGCTGCCTGTCACGCGTCCTGGGTCCCGTGTTCGTGGGCTCCATTTACACCCGACTGGGAACATACTGGACCTTCGGTGTCACCTCCGGCATGATGCTCGTCTCTATGTTTTGGCTTCAGTGCAGCAAGTGAGTAAGACAAGAGATTCCCGTACTAAATAATTGCATTTGTTCAACTTTTATAGTAAATTGCTCATCCCACCGACTTTTGACAAGGCCACACCCGTGGAGCTGCAAGAACTGAGCAAGAACAAACTGGACGAAGAGGACGACCCCAATGACTCACCGGAGGAGTTAATCCCCAAGGAGCGCGGTAGCCACCACTCCATTTCCCGGGCGTAGTGGCCGAGGAGACTCTAGCTCTAAGACAAAGTTGCAATACTGCCTTAATCCCTAGCTTTAAAATACAGGTTTATTTTTTGCATATTTCCGACTGAGCGCGCCTATGCTTTTATTGTTACTCGCAAAGTCCACAACATTGAACTGAACTTTGTTACTGATGAATCGAATTGAATGCGGGTATGTGTGTGTACGAGGGACGACCACGTCGTTGTCTAGTCTTGGAGGCTTGCATGTATGCTGCAGCATGCATGGAGAATGCTTCGACGAGTGTTGCCATCTTCTTGTGGTTTAAGTATACGAATTACGATTTAGGTTTAGTAAAGTATGCGTGGCTACCAAGGCGGCAGCCACAGTTGTGAAATTGTCGTCGGCAGCAGCATGGGTTGGTGTTGCTGCTGGTGGTGCTGTTGCTGGTGATGCGGCGGATGGTAGTAGGCCTGTGGCGACCAGTAAAGCAACCAGCAATCCTGTCCCGATCCTCTCCTCGAGCCTTGTGTCGCCGTGTACAGAGTGTGGGCCATTGGAAGGGTCAGGGGCAGTGCGACCGCAACTCAGCTGCTGCCGTGATAGTAAAACTCATCTCAGTAGGGCGCATAGCGGCGACCCGGAGGCGAGGGACCACGCATTCCGCGCGACGATATCATGCGATCGTCGAACGAGTCGCGGCTAAAGTCCTCATAGCCATGCGGAGTTGGAGAGCTGTAAGTGCAGAAAACAACGGCATTAGTAAGTGATTCGAGAGGGGAAGGAAGTAAGAGCTCTAGAAAAGAATTGCAACACATTAGGAAAGAATTGATTAGGAAATCCCCCATAAAGCATTCCCTATCAATGTGATAACAATGAGCTTGACTCTTATGCAGCTGGTGCTTCCAATTACCGGGATTCCCCCATTTAACATCGGGAATGAGACATCACTTACCCGTAGCGACTCATTCCATTGCTGCTACGCGGCGGTGGCGGCGAACGGCGACTAAACATAGTGTCATATCCACGCGATACGCTGCAGGAGCGCAGGCTGCCACTCAGCGGGGGTGGAAGCGGCATTGGTTCACGGCGTGAGATCGGCGGCGGCGGGAAGTCGCGCATCCGCGATGTCTGGTAGCGACGCTCGTACAGATCACGTGAGTCCTCGAAGCGGCGGTCATAGTAATCATATTCCTGCGGGACGCAAAAGAACGCATTACAATACTGCCGGCAAATACAAGTTTTTCACGGGGGAAGAGAGGACGATATGGAGATGCAGAGGGGTGATGTCAACGGGATATGGATGCTGAATTTACCCTAAAGCCATCCATGATGCGGTCACGCAGGAATGGCGGCGGCGGTGGTGGCGGCGGATACGGGTCACGACCGTACATGCGATCTCTGTAGCCGCCGGCGCTGAGCGGTGAGGGCGGCTCCCGGCCGCCTCCAGCGCTGCCGTAGAGGCGCGGACACTCTTTCGACCAATGACCGGAACGTCCGCAACGATAACACTGCTCCGGATCGCCCATGCCCGGCTTGGGGCGGACGCGACTAGTCGACACTTGAACCTTGAGCGGCTGGCCATCGACGACGCGACCGTTCAGCTCCTTGATGGCGTCCTGCACGTCCCCGACACAGTCCAGATGGACGAAACCATAGTTCCGCACAATGTCGCACTCGACGACGGTGCCGTATTTCTGAAACAGTTCCCGCACCTCCGGCGCCCGCGTTTTGTCGGTCAGATTTCCCACGAAGATTTTCGTTGTCGGCGTGTTGGGGGCCCGACGACTCTTGGCCGCCTCCACCTTAATGGCGAACTCGTTCAACACGTAACCGTTCAGATTCTGAATGGCATCGCGACCCTGCTGCTCGGTCTCCATGTGCACGAAACCATAGTTCTTCACCACGTCGCACTCGACGACGGTACCGTACTTCTCAAAGAGCGCCCGCAACTCGGTGGCCTGCGTCTTCTCATCGAGATTCCCGATGAACAACTTGAACGTGCCGGCTCCGGGCATGGCGGCAACGGGTTCCGCTACGTGGTCGTCCACGGTTCTTTCGTTTCTTGCACTTGTTGTGGGGAGGTCCCGAAAATATTTATATACGCGGCGGCGGCGGCGGCGTCTTCACGGGCAGCGGCAGCGGCGTTCTTCGGATATATATATCGCGTAAGGGCGACAACGGGCGGCGACTTGATACTACGGCAAGACGACTACGGGTCCCGGACAAACGCGACCTCAAGAGGGGATAGAAGAAAACAGGGCAGTTTTTCAGGCTGGTACGAACCAAGGTGCAGTGCAGCAGCAACAGGCAGCAAGAAATCAGCGCGGTGCGTGGCAAATTACCAACAATTATTCTTTTCTCTACAAATATCTCGAGTCCTCGGTCGGTTTTTCGATTGCTACCACATACACAAAAAAAGATGGCGACGGCAAGTGCGCATTTTTTCTCACGGTTTTCTGTACTCGCCGCTTGCGGTGGCGTGGCTTCGGAATGCGGTAAATGGATGTGTGGGACTCACCTGGTTATTCAGCGGCTCTAAATTAAAACTACAGCGCACAAACGCTTTTCCTTATTTTTAATTTTTTTTTTCCCAGACGCAGACGACACCTTTTTTCTCCACAGTTTCGATTCTAGTGTGACCTTGGTTGTTAGTAGTGCTGACAAAACATTGGAGCACCATCGGTACTATCGATGGTGGGAACCATTTCTCAAAACATCGATGTTTTTTGCACTATCGATATTTTGAAACATCACATAATATGATGTAATATATCAAAGAGAAATGTGAATTTTTTTCTTTTATTGTTTTCTTCTTCTCAAGGCTGCGCAAATAATATCAGACCGCAGGACGTGCCGCAACCCTTAAATTAATGTTAAACTAATATTTATCAACATGTTTTGAACTGTGCTTAAGAGCTTTATTTACTTATCATCATTTAACTGTTTTCAAAGTTTCTCCAAGAAACGATCTCATTTTTCTGTTTTCTAAGTTTATACAAGTGAATAAATGTTTTGTTTTTTATTTTTAACATAATCATGAGGGTGCATTTTAATTATTTTAAAGTTTTCAATTTGTATTAATTTTTTGCAAAAAAAAACACCGAAAACATCGATGTCTCCATACATCGATGTTTTTGCACCTCTAGCGGCCAGTGTGACCAGGAAGGGGCGAGATGAAAAAAATCAACATTTATCGATTGTGATCGATATCGAAAGTGTTGGTAAACGCTCTCAGAAACGGCGGGTAACAAACACTCGCAACACTAGGTAGCAAAAAAAGCGGGAGGATTTGGACAAAGTGAATGCGAATTAAAAATTGCCAGCGATCATGGAGACGCCCAAGGGTAGTGGGTGCTCCTCACGCCCCGATCGCTCGGCCACCCCACGCCTCTCCGAGCGGAAGCGGCGACTGTTCGACAGTCCCGTGACCCGAATAGTCAAGATCAATGACGACGAAGATGAGGACGTCGACATTCTGGGCGTTTCGCCCTTGAAGCCCCATGTGGCGGCCAACAAGCCCAACGGGCACGGCCTCTTCACCGAGCAATCTTCCCCTGGCAGGAGGAGCAGCACAAGCAGCCCCGAAACCAACAAGGAGAACAAGACGGATCGCAGGAAGAGCGTTCTCGTGGCGGCGACTGCCACCGAGGAGCAGCTGCCGCACTTGTTCACCACCACAATGCGGCTGAATAGCAACAGCAGCAGCCAGGCCAGCAGCCCCCGCACGCCCAGGCAAGGGCTTCGTCGCCGACCGAACTCAGCTACATCCTCTCCAGTCTCTGAGGCGGGATCACCAGCAGCACAGCGTGAACGAGCCAAGCCAAAGCCCAGGCAGGAGGTCAGCGCGAGCAGCACCAGACGGAGTCCACGCCACGCTAAACCGCCGCAGACTATGACAAATAGTGAGCAAAGCAAGATCAGTCCCAGAAGCCATAGAAAAAACGCAAAACCTGTGAACAATTCCACAGCTGCTTCTCAAGGACCTGTACCCAAAACCCAAAACACAGAACTTGGCCAGGAGAGCAGTATGAATAGTCCAAAGTCCTCCGTATCCATCCCTAAATCCACTACAAAAGGCAATGAAGGCCGCCTGAAGAGTCCCATAGTCTCTGCTCCCATTTTGAAGGCCCCAATTCTAAGCCAGGAAAAGGAAAGAAACCCTAAATCTCCTCTTAGAAATCATGAAGTCCCCACCAATCCCAAGAGTCCGAAATCCATTGATTCGGAGGACGAAGTAGAAGAAGTCGATCGTAAGGCTCCTCCTCGTCAGCCCCAGAAGCGCCTGCACCCGGCCAGGCCATCTCCCACGGCTGCGTCCTCAACAGAATCAGACTCTGGATCGCCGCAGAGCAAGCTGCGACGGATGAACGCGGAGAGCAGCATACCCACCATTGCCTTCTATTCCCACCGCAAAACTGGTTCCGTGCGAGCGAAGGGAACACAGAGGAACGAGGCCAGGGCCCCGGAGCCGATTAAGGCAAGGTCCCCGCAGAAGCAACCGCGGCCACGGGTGGGAATCAATAACGGAGTGCGTCACAAGATTCGGAAGCGGGGGGGAGTTCCCCAGCATCTGCGACCAACCAACTTGAATGACATCTTGAGCAGCCTGAGCAACGAGAGGCTGAAGAACTTGATCACCACCAAGCGCGAGGAACGCGCCAAGGTGCAGGAGGTCCATGAGATTCTTCGCACTGCTCGGGATCCCATCAAAATGGCCAAACCATTAAGCATGTTGGATACAGACGACGCCAACAACAACAACAACAACAATGTCCCGGCAGCAACTATGTGGCAGGAAACGGATAAAGACTTTAGCGACCTGAGTGAGGACGATGAGAAGGAGGAGGACATCATGAATCCCGTAATGGAGCTGGAGCCCATCATACCGTTGATACGGCACGAGACTACGGTTCACACTTCGCCGCCCGCCGAGAGTGTGGATCTCAGCAAGCGAAAGTTCTTCAAGTCGGGCCGCAGGAGCAGCACCTGCATGGAGGTCCGGATCACAGACAACATCAAGGCCAGCGTCAGCCAGGGCAAGATTGCCCTGGTGCAGACGCCTCGCCGGAAGCCGCGATCCGTTCGCGTCAAGTCGGCGACGATATTCTCCGCGGAGCAGGCCACCGTGGATGCGATCCTGAAGAACTTGGACGATACCGTTTTAGACGAAATAGTTGAGTCTAAGCCCAAGGTGGCCACCACGCCCATGGAGACCGATTCCTTGCCAGAAATGATCGAGTATGCGCCTGAGCCCGAAGCTAACATAGACATCGATCCCTTTGCCGTGTTTCGACAACGGTTGCCATACCAAACGGACGATCCGGAGCTCATAGAGCAACAGCAAATCCTGCTGGAGTTCCTCATCAGCAACAACATCTGCACCGAGCAGAACTTTGAGATCTTCATTGCGGATCCCGACAGGCACAAGGAGGAGGCCAACCGGATTGTTGACGACCTGTACATGGTGGTGACCAGCGAGGAGGCGGCGCAGGCGGCTCAGATGGAAGCCGTGGAGGCTCCTCCTCCACCTCCTCCTCATCTTCCTGCCACCGAAGAAGCCCAGCCAAGGCTATTTCCCATATTCACGCAGCGCCTGCAGCCGGTTGTCCAAAAAACTTCGCGCCGCCGACCGAGCACCTCGATGAGAATGCTGTCCGAGGCAGCGGGGGGATCCAATCAGTACCAGATCGATGCCGGCCAGAAGGCCTTCGGCGCACGACAGTGCCAGCAGTGCGGACTGGTGTACACCGTTCACGAACCGGAGGAGGAGCAGTTGCATCGAGAGTACCACAACTCGATCCATGTGTTGCGCTTCAAGGGCTGGATCGACGAGGATATTGTGGCCACGTATCCGGAATGGGGCAGCGATGGCCGCATCGTGAGGCTCAACGAACGGGCGCCGGCCGCACGACTCGAGCGACTCAGGGATCTCATCGGTGTGGTGGACAAGGAGCTCGGCTACTCTTCCTATATTGTGCCAAAGATATTCGTGGCCTTCATGGCGGTGCGGAAGCAACAGATTGTGGGTTTCTGCCTGGTGCAGCCCCTCTCGCAGGCCCATCGGTTCATCCAGGTCGATGGCACGGACTACTTTAGTGAGGAGACCTACAAGGCCAGGTTAGGAACTACCTTTTTTTCGTTTCATATTACTGATGCCTTCTCCTTTCCAGTTGCGGTGTATCCCGGATCTGGGTTTCGCCTCTTCACCGTCGGGGCAGAATCGCCAGCAAGCTGATGCGGGCTGTCCAGTGTCACACGATAATTGGTCAGGAGATAGCCATGGATTCCATTGCCTTTAGCACGCCCACCGACGACGGGCGAGCTCTGGCGCGGCACCTCACCGGGCTGGATAACTTCTTGACCTACGACCAGTGACCCGGCCCCGCTTGGCCATTTCGTGGGAGAGCGGGAAAGACGGCTATTGAATAGCTGGATTAGTTTGGATTTAGGATTGCTTCGGAACCTGTACTAACTAGTTGATAGGCAATTCGTTTATTATGTTACAAGCGGCGATTTGAAGCGCCATTTCATTTGCTTTTTAAGGGTGGAGCAAAGTGTCCCCGTGATTATGCAATAAACTTTTGGTTTAATAAATTTAATAAGACATGTTTATGAATTTAAAATTAATTCATTTAAGAGGAAAAAGGTTTAGATATTGAGTGGTGTGTAAATTGGAAAATATGTTCATAATTTTGTTGTTTATAAGTTTGTGTTGTTATGCTATGTTGTGGTTATTTTTAGTTATTTATTTTATTTTAAAATGTTTAATATTTATATTTCCTATAATATTCAAAACGATTCAAACCTAACAACAGGTTTTGTGTGTGTTTTCAGGTTTTATGTATCAAAATTTTAGGGGTGCTTTTTGTAGTAAATTCTTGTACAGTTACAGCTTTTTATTGCATCAAAATCTAAGTTTCGAAAAAACTTTTAGAATGCAAGTATAGATTTCTTGTAGTATAAGTAAAATTTATTAATAGAATTTTTTCCACACCAGATTCCTTTTTTCATTAATAAATAAAACTACTTCAAGGAATATAAAAATATCCCTATAAGTATGCAACAAAAAAGTCCCACACGTGCACCTGCGATCGATAAGTAGCAATCGAACCGCTTGCAACCCTGAGCCGAGGCAGCCACTGCCATCACTAACTTCTGAGCCAGGCTTTTGGGCGTTGTTTTCGTTGCTGCAAAGTGGATGGAATCGAGAACTTTGAAGAACCTTAACAGTTTAGACATCTGAATGGGAGTTGTGCCAATCCTGGAGATCACCAATAGCGCGCAGATGGTAAGTCCGAAAGGAGTATTCGAGATGTGATGGCGGAAACTCTAAGCGCTACTTGCCACGCCCAATGTGTGTTTAATTGGAATTCGTTGGCAATTGGTTTCGGGGTGCGTTGCATGCAGCAGCGTGGTGGTTGAACTTGAGCAACGCTTCTCCCTGCTCTTTTCTAACCTCTGAGCGCTTTGTTCGTTGCAGACAATTGAGCGTTGTGCAGCAGGCAGCCTTCAAGTACCACACCCATAAAAGACTATGTCCACAATCGAAGAGGAACGCAAGGCGTACGAAAAGAATCCCTACTTCACCGGTCACATCTACGGCAACTTCTCGCCGTTTTATGTGACTATTGCCATCTGCACTGTTGTCCTTGGCTCGATCATCATATTGAACATCATCTTGGGCTGCTGCTCCAAGCACCGCAAGTACTGGCAGGACAGGCACACGGGCAATCGCTGGCTGGTATCCATCTGGTCGGCCACCCCGCACAAGCAGCCGCCATTGGACTTTACTGAACTGAAGGACGCCTCCTACTTCCAGCGCTTCCACGTGAGTCATCATAGTTTAAGCTCTAAGAAGATGCTAACTTATGTCTTTCCAGCCCACCACTCACCAGCAAGTGTTCCCCGACGACGTCGTGATTGGCGTTGACGACTTGGAGCCCGTGCATCAGTCGCCGCCGCCGCATCAGCGTCCGCCGCGCCCCGAGGGCCGCACCCTGCACCAGCAGCGCCAGCGCGAGGAGTACGTGGAGCTGCAGAAGCGCGAGAGTGACATCTAAGCGAAGAGGAAGAGATGGCTCTTTACTTTCTCTATCCCGCCGTGGCCGCCTTGGCTTTGTTCATCGTTGGCGTGATCATTGTCATGCTGCGCTACGGTCCCCGTTTGTGCGGGCTGCGCCACCATGCGCTTCCCGACAACGACGACCTGCGGGAGAAGACGTACGAGCACGAGATTAGCTATGCCTAATCTTTTCTTTACACTTTTGTGCTTATATATGCCTTCATTTTATACATGTATCTTACCCACTAACCCTTAGGTATCCCGTAAGCTCCCCACTAACCCATCAGCACCTAAGGATAATTATTTTGCTTGCAGTACAACCAGCTTAGTGTTCATTTCCCATTTCCCGTCCACCACAATAA
Organism: Drosophila watanabei; assembly: GCA_008042575.1. NCBI lineage: Eukaryota > Metazoa > Arthropoda > Insecta > Diptera > Drosophilidae > Drosophila > Drosophila watanabei. Next base: position 8,920 of record VNJS01011343.1, on the reverse strand, counting down.
GACAACGTGCCTTAATCTCTCGTGAAAAACTATGCCGTCCAAGTGTCTTTCTAGTGCCGTAAGATCGAAATAACTATAAAAATAATCGTATGTATTTACCCCTTTTGGGTAGTCAAAAGATGCTGCATTTAATCTAAACAAATCAAATATTCTGTATACAAACATATTTCTACAACTTATCAGTATGTTTTGCATCTGTTTATACCAATGCAAACTCTATACATTTGTATTTGTCCGCTCAGTTTTCCCCAATATTGAAATCACTTTGAATAAAGCTCGAGTTTACATTCCCGAAAAAATATAAATGTGTATTTAATGGACTCCAAAACATTGTACAATGCGAAATTGCTTAAATATATTCCAAGTTCTTAAATTGCATGAACAATAAACCTTAAAATAACAATATACAAATATATAATCAGTTCTTATTTAATATAATAAGTAAATCAATACAATGCATTCGGAATAGGGAATAAGTGCAATGAACTCCTAAAAATAGAGAAAAATAATCGATATTAATAAATCTAAGTTCGTTTCGTCGCCTTCTTAGGCAGCTTTCGGACATGGCGCGCCGCCTGCTTGGCGGGAGCGGCCAGCTCATAGCGAAAGATGATGCACCGGCGGTCGAGGAAGCCCCTCAACTCCTTGGGATCGTAGCGATGGCCCATCTGCTTCAGGTACAAATAGACCTCCTGCAGGTCGATGGGCTCGTACATGAGCACGCTCTCGTGCAGGCGGGGATTGGCGCAGAGCAGATTGTGCCAGGCTATGTGCAGCGGCACCAGCGGCTGCGGCGTTTTCTTGGAAACGTTCGTCTGCAGGACATAGAACTCAAAGTCGTCGCACAGGCTTGGCGGCAGGGATTGGGAGAAGCGCAGCAGCTCGTCGCCCGGGGCGTCGTTAAATTTGAAATCCTTTTGCGGTTCAGTTGGCGTCAGGCAGTCTTCAGTGGGGTTGGTCTTTAGCAGCTGGGAACGTGGTTTGGTCGGCATCACAGGTGTGGACTTGGAGCGAACAATGGGCTCTGGTCCGGCAGGCAACGCCTGCATAATGGGATGAGTTTGATTGTAGATAAATTCTAGCATTTTCACGGCCTGCTTCCTTTTCAGCGGCTTGATTCCGTAGTTATAGAGCAGCTGGAGAATCTCCGATTCCGGGAGGCTTGCAAAGTCCGGCTTGGGTTTGTGGCACACACTTATGCTGTACACATTTCCAGCGACCTCCAGCTGATCCGGCACATCCTTGGGGATGCTCAACGCTGCTGGCTCTGCCGCTGGCATTTTAATCTCCGCATTCAACAAACGATCCAGGCCACTGGGCATGGCCTGCGTCTCTGAATCCTTTCTGTTTTGAAAAACCAACTGATCAAATTCATCGAAATCGTTGTCGGAATTGTGCTCCTCCCGCTGAGGCATGATCGCCAGCAGGTCATCAAATTTGTGGCTGCTTTTGCGAGCCAACGGCCTGACTGGTGCATCCAAAAACGATGCTTCTTCCCAATTGATATCGCTACTCGTGGGCGAGTTCTGTAGCTGTGAGAAGCTAAATGGCTGAGATGGAGCCGCATCCAGGATGCCAAACTCTGCTCGCTCCTTGCTGAGCGCACTCTTGTTAGGCGAACGTGAGCTTTCAGCCATTAGAAAGGCATCTAGATCCTCCTCGGTCTGGAAGTGGGGAACAGCGCGCTTTTTAGTCACTGGAGATGAAAAACTACTGCTGTCGGTGCTCTCGCCCGCGAAGTTGACAGCCGCCTTTGTCGACTTGTTGGCCTTCCAAATGGAGTAATTGATCTCCTCATCGGACAGCAGAATGACATCGTTGTCGTCATCGCTGTTTTGCGTCAAATCCACACTCACATCCGAGCCCCGGCAGGGGGAAGGAGTTGGTAATGGTTCCCTCTTCTCAGTGGAGCCGTTGATCTTCCAGTTGAGAGGACTTTTGAAGCTATTATCGGTTGACAGGCTCACGCTCCTTCGCAATGAGTTCCTGGAAAAGTTTAGCTCACTGAAGCTAGAACTTTCTATCGTGTTGTTTGGAGGGGTTACTATGTCTATGTGGAATGAGTGTTTAAAAGTCTGCGAGAAGGAAATTTCACTCATATTCTCCTCTTCTTTTTCAGGTTTATCCTGTACTGCATACTTGAGGAACAGCTCTTTGGAGATGGGAAATCTTTCTGCCTGGGAACACGAGTCTAAGGCGGAAGTGATGTTGAAATTGTCTATATCAGAGTCAGATTCGAAAACGGCACTCATATTGAATATTTTCGGAGATAATCTCGGAGAATTTGGTTCCATCACTTTTTGGGAATCATTATGTAAGTCAGCCTTTTCCTCTTCATCACTGGAACTCGAGAAGACTTCGTAGGTGAGTATCTGAGTAGGTTCTTCGCCGCTGCTTATTATTTGGACTTCCTTAACCGGCGTTCGATTCCTGTAGACCTTCAGTGAGAAATCTCTCAGCTCCTCCGGTTCGTTTGAGATGGATATTGTGGGGACATCCATCTCCTCGTCGGAATCAGCAAAGAGATCGGGCGAAGTGCAGCGCGTTAGCTGAGTGGGAACGCTTAAGATAGTTACGGCTGGCGGCTGTTCATTTTCCTTGTCATCAATGGCCATTTTCGGTCGCTTATCGGGCGGCTCTTTTGAAGGACTGCTCTTGGTGGAGGACGCATCCTCCTCAACCAACTTTGAGTCATCTTCGATCATATTCTCCGCCACCTGCTTTTCCAGCTCATCCAGCTCGTCCACCACTTGCTGATCCATCTCCTGCGGATCGCCAAAATGCTTTTCCAACTCCGCGTATACAAGATCAAGTTGCTTTTTTAGTTGGCGTCCTTTTGGGGTCTCACGTTCCGGGGATAAGTCTCTTCCCTGTATCGCTGCCCAGTTCTTGAGTAGATGGTCGGCTGGCGTCTGGCTTACCTCAATCAAGTCGGTCACATAGTACAGACCCAAATCTGCTAAGGCCCCTTCGCTGGGTTCGTGAAGGATTTGAGATTTCCTTGAGGCTCTGAGTGGCTGCAGGTTGGAGCTGATTAGCTCGTAGGGTGGCATCAAGAGGTCTTGCTCCTGCAGATCTTTGGTACGCACTTGCTGAGCCATCAGTGTGGACACCTTCTCCTCCAGCTTCTTCTGTTGGACTTCGGGATTTCGTAGGGTTAAGGCAGTGAATTTATTGGCCCACTTGGCGCGTCTGTTGCCTTTTCCAGCAACCACAGGCAAGACTGCCAAGGATTTGTAATCTTAAAAGAGAAGGTATTATAATGAAGGCCTTTAAAACTATATCTGAATTTTACACACCTTCTTTGGCAGCTGTGCGAAAGCCGTACTTCTGTAGCTTGCGTCTTATGTTCTCCGTGGACTCCACAGTATCGTCCAGCAGGTCCACCACGGCCTCCTCTTCGTTTAAGCGTAGGCATCCTTTTTTCTCGGCCTCCGACTTGGACAGCGCCAGCGCCATCTCGATGTCGTCGGGACTGAAGTTGTCCGCCATGCAGTGCTGGGCAGTGACCTCGGCGAAGATCTGTTCATTGCGCAGGAAATTGCTGATGCTGGGCTGCTGCTTACTCCTTCCGCGGCCCCGGCGGGAAGTGCCCGTGGATGAGCTGGTGCTGCTGCTTTTGAGCTTTGGTGCCTTTTTGGGCTTCGGACCTGGTTTCTCGAACACATTGCTGGCGCGTATGGGTTTTATTTTGGGTGAGGGAGGTCGGATCTCCACTGGAACCGTCGGTGCAGCAGGGGGATTCTTTGCAGTCTCCTTCGGAGGGCTAAAAAAGTCGCTCAGCGATAATGCGGTGGTGCTGCGAGTCGATCTTTAAAAGGAAAGAAAGCAGGGTTTCTGGTTAATAAACTACATTTTATTCTTCAACAATTAATTAGCTTTAAATAAGTATTACCGAAGCTTGTTGGACGCCTGCTGCAGGTTCTTGAAGTTCGCCCGCCGCGTCTGGCGATCCATTATTTAACCCTCTGCTCTTCGCTCTCCTCGATTGCCTCCTTGATGAAGCGCGCTGTGCGCGGAGCGGGAAACTCGAAGAGCCCCTTCCTGTCCCGCTCCTGCTCTGTTTGGGCCAACGCCGCGGATAGCTTCTCGTTGGAAATACGCTGAATGGGCGTCAGGCTGGAAGGGGAAATCATTTAAAACGTGGTTGCTTGGATGTTTCCATTCGAAATGTTTACCTCCAAATCCCGAAGAGCAGGGTTCCAGCGGCAAGCAGGGCGTAGGCGAAGCGATTGCGGTACGTGTAGGATGGTGTGCCGAGGGTGCGTCTGGGCTTGCGCTTGGTAGTATCAATGGGATCCATTACTGCCAGTGCTGTTTATTATATAATTAAAAGCATTTTACAAGCGCCGGCTAAAAATTATGAAAACATTCCACCATTCCCAGTGTGACCAGACCACAAGAAAAGGGCTGCCATACCTTGTCTGCCCAGGGTTGCCAGCGCTTGCCAATAACCAGCTGGCCAGGCGATAGCAAATTATTTTTATTGCAAATATCTTTCTTAAATTTAGATAAATGTTGCTAATATAACAAAGAACAACAATGGAAACAGCGGAGGCAGCAAGGCCAGCTGATGTGGAGAGTCCAGCGAAGGTGGAAAACGGGAATTCAGACCGGGGGAACCACAATTCAGAGGAGAAATCAAGTGGAGACGTGGAACTGAAGGCGGATTTAGTGGAGCATCAGCAGCTGGAAGAAAGTGATGCGAAGTCCGAGACTCTTTCCAGCGAACCAGAAGTAAAGGATGAGGCCAAAGTAGAAGAGGATTTCAAGGCGGCCGTTCTTGAGCAAGTGCCAGTCGAGAAAGGAGCTGAAGAACTCACCCTGCGATTCAAGGACCTGCAGGCGCAGGAAAAGGAGGAGGAACAGGATGCAAATCAATCGAAACCCAGGCAAAATGACATCCTCTCCCACGTACACTGCCTTGCCCAACTGGAGGAGCAGCGACGCAGCTACGAGCAGCAGTTGGAGCAACTTCGCACTTCCAATAGCCAAAAGGACAACATGATAAGCCTCATCCAGCGGGAGAACGCCATTCTGGACAAGGAGAAGCAGGCGTGCCGCAAGGAAATGGACATGGCCAACAAGGAGAAGGAAGCCACCGTCATCAAGTTTGCCATGAAGGAGAAACTCCTTATCGATGCCAAGAAGGAAAAGGAAGCTGTGGAGAAGCAGCTGGCCGAGGCCAAAAAAGAGGTGAAGAACGCGACCGCCAGATTCCAGGCCGTAAACGAAGAGAAGTCTCGAATGACATACGTGATCGATGAGAAGGTACGCTTGATCGTCGCTTCAATTATCATTTTTAATTATCCTTCATCCTTTATCAGTGCAACGAAGTGAGAAAGTATCAGCGGGAGTGCGAAAAGTACAAAACCGAAATGGGTCACTTGGAGTCAAAGCTAAAGTATCACATCAACAAGCTGGGCTACGAGACGGAGGCCAAGGCAGTAAATATAGATTACACAAGGGGTTCCCCACTTTTCTGTAATATCATCACTCTTTCAGGTCCTCGAACGGAAGCTGGAGGAGGAAAGAAACGCCCCTAATAAGCTGGAGGAGAAGGCAAATGGTGTGTTTGTTTTTTATTTAATACAGTTAAAATCTTTAAAAAGAAATTCTTACCTTCAACAGAGAAACTCAAAATGGAATTTGAGGCCAATACAATACTCCTGAAACATGAGATAACTAGCAAGACTGAGGCCCTGGATAAAGTCACCAAGGAGCAGCAGAAACTAAGCGAAGCCAACAGGGAACTCCAGCAGCAGCTTCAGGAGATCACAACATCGCATAGCCAACTTACCGAGGAATTGAATCGCTTGAGGGAGCAGCACAACTCCGTGGAGGCTTCCTACAGCGACGAGCTGCTCAATTCCGCCAAACTGAGGGGGCAGTTGGAAGAGCTGCAGCTCCTGCGCACGCAAAATACCATGTAAGTTTTATTTTCACTACAAATTTCAAGGTATTTATTCTTTAATTCCAAATTTCAGCAACGAGGAAAAGCTGGCGGAGGAACAGTTGCGAGTCCAGCAATTGGAAGCCTTGGCCCAAGACAACGAATCCGATTTGGAACAACTGAAAGTCAGGAATCAGGAGCTGCTCACTATTAACAAGGAGATGAGTGAGGTGATTGTGCGTCTACAGAATGACATTTCTCTGGCGGAAGCCAAGGTAAGTAAAAGCAAAAAAAATATATAATATAATAAAAACTGGAAAAAAAATGTACATGCCCCGGGTGAGGCTCGAACTCACGACCTTAAGATTATGAGACTTACGCGCTGCCAACTGCGCCACCGAGGCCTTGGATATCACCAAAGCAATCTTATAAATATGTATTCTACAAGAGTTTCCTTTTATTTTGCAGGCCTTGGGCTTGGAAGCGGAAAATAAGTTACTTAAGCAGGAGAAGCTCAGCTACGACTCCAAATACAATCAACTGGAGCAGCAGCTTAGCTCGGAGGCGACGGAGAAAAACGAGGAGCGCCTGCTGCTGGCCAAGCACTTGTCCGAGAAGACCAAGCTCTATGAGCTGACCAAGCAGAAGCTGGACAATGTCCAGGGGGACTACGAGGCCACCCAGCACAAGCACGCCACCTTGGTGAAGGAGCTGCAGCGGGAGCTGAACAAGTACAAGCGGGGAGTTTCGGAACCCAAGACCATGCCCATCAGTTACTGCAGCAACTGCCAGCAGGCGATTAATGGCGGCTACCCAACCGAGAATCCTCAACCTCAACACCAGCGTAGCCATAGTCGCTCCAGTAGCCACGGCAGCATGCACAGCAGCAGCCGCCGGGCCAGCGAGTCTTCCGAATCCGAAACCGTAGCCAGTAGCGCCACCACAGTACAACCTCCGCCCGCTCCACAGCAGGATCTGCAGGCGGTGCCGTCCAAGAAGGTGCTCGTTGAGCGGATACTGCGCCTCCAGCAGGCCACCGCACGCCAAACGGAGCGCATTGAGTTCCTGGAGAACCACACGGCTGCCCTGGTGGCCGAGGTGCAAAAAAAGTCCAAGGTGGTGCAGCACTACATGCTCAGGGACCAGACCGCTGGCGCTCTCACCACCTCCCGCAGCGATCAAAACAAGAGCGAGCTGGTCAAGTACGGCAACGGCATCATGGCGGCCATCTACGGAGGATCCTCGAAAGCGGGCGGCGAGAACAAGGCCATGTCCCTCGAACTTTCCCTGGAGATCAACAAGAAACTGCAGACAGTGCTGGAGGACACGCTGCTGAAGAATATCACGCTCAAGGAGAACCTGGACGTACTCGGCCTCGAGGTGGACAACCTGACGCGCAAGCTGCGCACCATGGAGGCCTGCAGCAGCAAGTGATGCCAGTATTCCCACTCATTGTATTCCATTCCAGAGTCTAACCCGTGTACATATAGTTTACGTATACCTTTTGCGCTTAAGTTTATGTGTAAATTAAATGTATTTAATATTTTAACAACCTCTCAGTCCTATCTATAACAATCCCTCGTACAGCTTGGCGCTGACGGGTTTCGGCTGCCCCAGGCCCACGCCGAAGCTCACAGATGGCTTCTCGCCTTCCTGCGCCAATCGGGCCAGTTTGTTGTGCGTTAGCTTGAAGTGAACCTTCATCTGGGGATTGCGCTCGCCAGTCTCCTCCGTCACGTACTCGCGGAGCAGCGGCGGCAGGTCGATTTTGGTCGGCAGCACCACCGGCTCCAGCTTCTTGCTGTTGTTCAGGTACTTTGCCTCCTGGTCCTCCGGCACCAGTTCGTAGTCCGCCTTGTAACTGGTGCTGTAGATCTCCACCGGCTTCGGCTGCTTCACGCCCCGCCAGGTCTTCTCCACGGTCACCCGCACCTTCCTCACCTCGCCCGGCTGCTCGTCCACGGCCTGCACCTTCAGGATCCGCATGTAGCACGGCTCCGGGTAGCGCTGGAACATGTTACGTATGAGCATGCGACCCACTCCCCAGTTCGGCAGCTCCGACACCAGCTCCCAAAGCGTGTTGCCGCGGAAGTCAGTGGTTCGGCCGATGTACTTGATAACTTTCTGCGCCATTTTCGCCGGTTACTTAACGTGTTTTAATTGAATTTTTATGGGAAATTGCATAAAAAACAAAGCGGCAGGGCAGAGTTGCCAGATGCGAGTTTTGCTTTCTCCCTAAAAAATCTCAAAAATTTTAACCCCCCCCCCAAATTTTAAATAAAACATAGTCTAATAGATGGAATTGAAATCTGAAATTATAAATAGATTTTAATACTGGACGTAACTTGTAATTATTTTTTAAATACATATGGGCAATTTCCAGGATGGGGATCATTACGTTGGTACGGTAAAACTTTAAGAAATATACCCAAAATAAATACATTTATTATCATTGCATTTTACCAATACTATTTGTGTTCTAAAAAACAATCTTTTGAGACTTGTCGTTTTGAAATATTTCTAAAAAACACTGCATCGCGATTGTTACAGAAAACAGAAGTCAGATTTTAGTTTATCTGGAAAATATCAAAAGTCTGCGAAGTGTGGCGAGTAATTTGAAAGAAAAAAATTTTAAATGACAAATAACGTAGTTCGAAATTTGTGTTAGAATATGCTTAAGACTTTCAAATTTGATCAGTTGGAACATTTTTTAATGTAACTAAGTTAAAAAATGATTTTGAGAGAACTTTTTATGTTTTTAGTCACGGTTTTTCTTTCCAGAGAAATATCCATATTTAATCAAAGCCTCCCTTATGCTTCGAGGAAAACCAAAAATGACCTATATAATATAAATCTAGATTCGTTTTATTAATTGTACAAATTTTAATTCTGAAAACTTTGAACTTATAGATGGATTATCCGACGGTTAACCCAACGCAGCAGTTATCATCATCGATGCCGTATTTTCTTGTTTATGTGGCCGCTCTTCTTTGCCGTCGCACTTGAGCTGGTGGAGAGCTTGCTCTT
>VNJS01011338.1:0-17344 GCA_008042575.1 Drosophila watanabei | reverse complement strand
AAAAAAAAACCTAAAAGAAAGCCGAATTTAGTATACCCTTCGATCATGGCACTGTATTGAAAATTGATTGCAAGCCAAAGATAAATTAATTTTAAATCGGAAAAACACGCATAGTTTTAATAAGTTTATCAAATTTGCATATTAAGTGTAAGAATTAAAAACTCTTCTTTTTTTTGACAATTTTTATGATATAGCCCCTTAAAAAATTGAGCTGGATTGATCCCTTTGTTGATGCTTATCACGATAATAGTTTATAGGGTCAAAAATGTTTTCTTCACTACGTTACAAACTGCAGGTATAAATAAAAGTACCCTTCAAGGGTACAAAATAAGGTTCCAGCTGTGTTTGCTCTGTGAAACAGAAGTGGCTCATCCAAAAATAGCCTCAAATCTCAAAGTCCTACTCTTCCTCTCTCTGTCTTTTTCTGAATGCGAAGTGCAGAGATAATAATTCGTGTGAAATCTTTCTTTATTTACTTGCACAACACCAGAAAAAGAAGTGGTAATGTAGGGGAAAAGTGCAAATAACAAACAAAAGTGTAATGAGTGAGGCTCATTTATGAATACTCTTTTTTGGGGAAAATAGAAAGATCACAAGGGACACTATATATCTTAGTTTTGTTTACTTTTTCTTGACAATAACTTGTGTTATATTAAGAATTTAATAAGAGAATAATGTATTTTCGCTGTTTAATAACTCCAAAAATATTTGAACGCCTTTCATTTATTTAATTTAAAAATAATCCTCTCCTTCCCCTTGACAATTTCCTCCTTCGAATTTAATTAAAATGAATTCAAGAAGGGCATGACTGCTATTCTAGAAGAAATCAAAGTTGCGGGCTTGCTACAATGAGCGAAATAAATGAAAATGGCAAGGCAAAAAGTGCCGAGCGGTCTAAGGGTCTGTGTCAAGGCAATGGAAAAAAAAGAATAACAGAGAGAGACTTCATCAAAGAATTTGAAGTGGGAAATACTTGGAATGGAATGGGTAGAAAATACTCATATGTGGGCAGATATGTTCTTGTCAACTTGATGGATCAGGGACGCGGCTCAAAGGCCGAGAGAGTGGGTCCAGGTCTGAGTGCTCAGGGGGGATCCCTTTTGCGGAATCCGTTACTAATCACACGACTTACATTTGTTTGCCCGCTTCCGTCGTTCACTCCCTCCAACAATTTCCATTTCTCCGGTTCAGGGTTGATGCATTCGCAGAATCTCAGCCTGTCACATGCTCGTAAAATCAACAAAATGCAGGCGACTGTTGTGACACTTGCCATGACAACCAGCCCGAACAGCGGCAGCAACACTCGCTTGTTGCAGTTAGCAAAATGTTTAATGAGTGACAGAGAGACAGACAAACACTGAGAGAAATTTTGGGGATACAAAAATAAGTACTTTCTTTTTAAAATAACAATGTTTTTTAGGGAATTCTTGATCATTTTTAGTATATTTTTTGAGGTTTCTTTTCATTATTGCTTCATTGAATCTTAGAATTCCCAACTTTGCCTCACAGTAAATGTGTAAATCAATTTTTAAAGACTAATAATAAAGGACTCTCTGCTCCTTCTGAAACAGCTGGTCTTGAAAATTCCCCCCAGTGCATTAATAGAAAAGGACATAGCGTAGAAATTTGCATCTGCGGTAGGTTTCGGCTTAAGAACTGACTGGGCAGAAAAGGGAGGTTATGGTAGAGGAGGCCTTGATCCACCCCTGGAGGGCGAGGACAGTGGCGGAGTGGTGGCTGCTTTTGGGGGGTGGGGAGTATGGGGCCCAGGCCCACCCACTAGAAAATGCGTCGCTCGCTTTCTGCATTCTGTGTCAGCTGTCAAAGCCCAAAAACTGAAGTTGCCTTTTGTAATTTTTGTTGTTTTTGTTTTTTTTTTTTGTATATATGCATGGACATGGCTGGAGGGGGTGTGATAAGGGGGAGTGGGAGGGGGGGAGTGATGCTGCCGTCGGGCAAAGTGTCCATTATGTTGATTTGAAAAATAAAAGCAACGGATGCGATGGCTCACACAAAGATGAAGGGCGGACACATCAAGAGAGAGAGACGGGGTGTTTCTAGGGGGGATTTGGTCTTTTTCAGGGTTGGGGGGGTGGTGCGGGGACGCTTAGTGGACGTGGTGGACTGATGGCTGGTGTTTTGAAATTTAGTTGATTGAAAGACAGTTATGTATGTACTTGGTGACACTTTTTGTTAAGAGATTGGCTTTCAAAGAGCTAAAAATAAAAATATAAAGCTCAAAGAAAACAAATCTTTGTCGTCAAAAATAAATTTAAATTTTATATAAGCTTAGTTTTCACTAAATAAAAGTACCTAAAATATTATATAATAGCAGAAAATATTTAAAGTTTCATAACTTTGCTCTAGTAATCAATTTCCTCAATATATAAATGACTCTAAACAAGATCACTTCCAACCTAGACTCTGTCGTCGACACAACACCAAATACACTTAATAACAATACTAATCCAAATAATAATATTAACCTAAAAACAAAGAGCCTCTTTATTTCTCCATTACCATCCCCACACAACTGTTAATTCGGTTCAAAAAAATGTTCAAACCGAAATTCCAGGGAACTTTGACGATGGCTGGAAAGAGATCGCCACCCCATGATAGTCGGCTGCGGTTTCAAAAGTTGGACGAGCGCTTCAACCTGGACCACATCATAGCCAGGCTGAAGGTGACACCGTGCCTGGACAACTGCGCCTCGTTGTCCATACGGGAGATCGAGGGAGTGTGTGCCCAGGCGCGGGAGGTGCTCCTGAGTCAGCCGACGCTACTGAGGATAATGCCGCCCATCAACTTGATCGGCGACATTCACGGACAGTACGAGGATCTGCAGTATTACCTGCAGTTGAATGGCTATCCGCCATCGACGAACTACTTGTTCCTGGGGGACTACGTGGACCGGGGCAAGCAGTCCATTGAGACTCTGACCCTGCTGCTGGCCCTGAAGGCCAGGTATCCGGATAATATTTACCTGTTGCGCGGCAACCACGAGTGTTCCGGCGTGAATCACTACTACGGCTTCTACGACGAGTGCAAGCGGCGCTTCACGACCAAGTTGTGGCGCACTTTCGTGGATTGCTACAACTGCCTGCCTCTGGCGGCGATCATTGACAACAATATCTTCTGTTGCCACGGGGGCCTGAGTCCCCATCTCTTTAGTCTCGATCAGATCCTGAAGATCGAGCGACCCCTGGAGATTCCCGAATCCGGCTTGGTGTGCGACATCCTCTGGGCCGATCCGGACAAGGGGCTGATCGGCTGGGGGCGCAACTCGCGGGGCGTGAGCTACACCTTCGGCTCGGATGTGGTCAGTGCCTTCATGCACCGCTTCGGGTTCAGCCTCATCTGTCGGGGCCATCAGTGCGTCGAGGATGGCTACGAGTTCTTCGCAAAGAGGGAGTTACTCACCATCTTTTCGGCGCCCAACTATTGCGGGGAGTTCGACAATGCCGGGGCCATGATGCACGTCGACAAGGATCTGCTCTGCACCTTTCAGATTCTAAAGCCGGCTCGTTATAGGCTTTCAAAAGGGCAGTCCAGGGCAGTGTAATTGCTTAAACTGGTATTTTGTTAACAATATGACTTTTAAAAATTTTAAATAAAAAAATATAAACATATACATTTTCTACTTCTTATATAAAAATCTGTACATTATTCATAATTAATTCAGTAAGCAACCAAATTAAGTCATGTAAATAGTGGCATTGCCATTATATAATTAACTGGCACAATTACCAAACAATTAATCGAAAAAATACAACAAAAAAGTATGCAATATCATCAACAATGGCTAGCTAGAATGAAAAGCCTTTCCTTTTCCATGCCACAAAAGGTAATATATATTAATTTGATAAATTATAATCATTAATTTCCATCTAGTAAAGTCATAAAGGCAATTAAATTATGGCCAAGTTGGCAAAGAAAATTTGTACAAATGTTAATGACTGTCACTGGGCGGGCGTGTGTCCTCTCAACAAAAGTGAAAAGCAGCTAAAATAATTACTAAAATGCATTACGACACGCAAACGCACACAGCTGCACATAGATGTTAATGCAAATTGTTGGAAAAAAAAACCGAAATATATATAAAGTATATATATCTATATGAAAGAGAAAAAGAAGTGAAATTAAATGACACTGCAATTTGCAAAGGGAATAAATTAATGGCAATCCATTTCGGTAAATTGGAATGATGCCGAGTGGCCATTAATGCAAATTTATAGGGTAATGAAAGGGCAGCCAAGGGGCGGGGATTATGTGACACATAGATAAGGTTACAAACCTTGAACTGTCAAGGGGGAAACTTGATTAATTTAATGAGAAAGGAACTAGTAATAAAAATATACTTTTATAGCCCAAAATAAAATACAAAACTTTCGTATGATTTACATTTTAATAATTAAGAAAAACAGAGCTAAAACCTGCTAAAATATATATACATCCTACCACAAAATATCCCCTTTCCAGGTATAAAATTAAATTAAACCTTTCTCTTCCAGATTAAATGGAATCTCCTGCAGGCAGGTCTTCAAAACACAAGGCTAGGACAGCCAGGATCCACAAGGAAATGCACAGACATTGGTTGTTGTTGACTAATGACAACACAAGCATATCAGTGTCGCAACAGCCAAGGAAAACAAAAGCCAAATAACCATATGTGTGAGTCGGGGGGTTGTGGCAGCAGCAGCATTAACCCCACAATGCAGCAGAATGTCCGAAGAAAAAGTCGAGATGCAGAAATACAGATGCGAAGACAGGGACAGGCGTAAGCCGAAATATCCACAAAACTAATCCCAGCCAGAGAGGGAGACTACGACGACGACGACGATGACGACCTCTCTTGGACAGGGACAGAAGGCAGCTGCCAGGATTTACATATTAAGCCATTTTTAATTTACGACTTGCCAAAAAGCTGCCAGCAGGACGAAAGACTTTCACCCATTTTCCCCGAACGCCGTCGCTCGCCTGACTAAACACCAGATAACAAAGGCGGAGAGAAAAAGCTGAGAGAGAACGGAGTACGACGAACACAGATGGATGATAAAGGAGCCAAAGGGATAACGACGACCATGAACGTATCCTTACGCAAAAGCCACATAACGGCCATGGAGCACCACCCACTCCCAGCTCCCAGCTCCCACCTCTCCGCCTTGGAACCACAGCGAGCGAGTGAGCAACAATGACAGTAATAAAATAAAAGTAAATCCATGCTTTGGTTTTTTTTTCTCGCCTCCTTTCGCTCCTTTCCTTTGCCGGCTGGCATCTGTCAAAGTTTGACATTGACGTACAAGTCCCGGAAGCTGGGAATCGAGACGCAACTTGCTTAGAGGTTTAGAGATGTTTTCCATGTCGATGTAAGAAAGAGTAAAAATGTGGGGTAAGGTGAGAGAAAGTAGAGCTAAATGCAGAGAAGGTACAGTGTTAAAGGTTCCAAGGGGTTTCAAGATATAAAATATCTTAAGTAGCCTGATATGTCTTTGATTTTTATGAAAAATAAGATACATCTTTTAATTTTTAAGAAATAGTAGTAGTAGTATAAAGGAATAAGTTTTCCCCAGAATTTACTATAACTCCCAATTAGTTCTAGTGCGTTTTTCTATAAATTAATATTATAATAGCAAAATCAATATTATTCTTAAAGAAAATATCTCTTGCAATCCTCATAACCTATATCTTATATTTCCTTTTCTAAAATCCTTATAAAAGCCATCATTCTCATTTCCTTAGAAAAATATATACAACTCCTGATTGGACTTCTAATCCCCATTTCCTAAGGGTCTCCTTTTTCTTGAAGAAAATAATCCCAACAGGAAAAGGCAATAATAAACATGGTAAGGGATATTTCCCCCTAGGCTATTCCATTTTTATAGAGCTCCCAGCCTTCTATCTGCTGCAACGCTCCTTGGCTTAGACTTTGACTTGACTTTTCAGCAACTTTTCCAGTTTACGGGTAGTGACAACAGGTGCAGATGGCCAAGAAAAGAAAAAAGAAAAGGGGGGAAGAACCATCAATCACATGGAGCTTCCAGAAGCCAAAACCAACTAAACCATATGCCAAGCGGCGGTTACAGTAGACCCTCGAAGAAGCCACCCTTTCTGCCCTAATCCCCTCCTCCTTCTGGGGCGTCAAATGTGACGCTTGCAAAAAAAAAAGGAGGAACGAAAGAAAGGAACTTCAACCTCCATCCCCAAAATCCCAACAGAAAGAAAGAAAGCCTCTAACAAGCGGAAGGAAATGTTGGGCTGCCTGATGCCTCTGATGATGATGATGATGACAATGTTCTTGGCTCTTTGGTTCTTTAAAGTTTCTCGCAGGAGGAAAACCAGTGAAAAGTCAATGTCTGTTGCGGTTTTGTCACTCAAAACACACACCCAGAAAACCGCTTTGTTTGCCGGCCGAGAAAGTGAAAGGAAAAAGGAAATCCCTATCCCGCCATTCAGTATCCTCGCTCCCTTTCACTTCCATTGTATCTTTGGGTGTGAAAAGATTTTCAGTTGATTTGACTCTGCTCAATGAACGAATTTCCCTCCATTTTTGTACGCTTGGCTTATAAAGTTTTCTTACTGGAATCACATTTTGCCTTGGCTTGTTATCCCTCGGAAAGTTCGCTCACCTGCAAAAAAGGGAAACAAGATAACGAGTTTAGTGGGGAACGAGGGGAAAATATTTATGTTTGCTAATTAAAAGATTACAAAGGCGATGTTGTTACCCTTTTCAAATTGGCCAACTAGCCAACTGGCATTTTAATTAAGACCCACAGGAAAAAAAATCAACCGCAATCAACAGAACTCAAAGTAACAACTCTATTAAAAATATGCTCTTGCGGATGATTTATAACATTTCTGGTTTCCGTTTCGGTGAGAAGGCACAAAAAATAAAATGTGGGAAATTATAATGGTAGGACATGGCATTAGCTTGGTCACCTTTTGGTGCCGCTCTTCTCTTTTTTTTTTTGGAGGAATAAAAAACATTTTCTGACAGGATAAGCGGGCGCCTTTGGCAGGCCGTGAAAAATGATGACTTGCCAATTGGCTTTGGTCTCGTTTTTTGGGGTTAAAGGCAGGGCTATGATCGGGGAAAAAAGGACAGCTACATAGATGATGATGATTTGTCTAATATTGATAAAACATCGAACAGATAGGGGAAAAAGTAGTTGAAAAATATGCAGGTAAAGGGAAGGTCTCTTAAAGTAATTGGTTTCTATAAAAAGTCAACTATTTCCTATAGTTTCTAAAATAAAAGATATCTTCATTAAAAGCAAAAACTAAGAGCTCACTGAACAAACATTTAATCAAGTTCACCACTTCAAATTACTTTTAATTAATTTCCTCCTTAATTCAGTTATCAAAATATAAGAAAAAGTGAAGCTCAAGCCACTTTCACCGTCTAGAAACAGCTGCCAAGATAACCCCAAAAACGTAAAAAAAAACATGATTAATCAGCAAAAAAAAATAAAATAAAAATGTTCAAGGAAAAATGAGGAAAACCGCAGAAAAAAAGAAGAAGATATTGTAACGAGCAAAGGAACAAACAAAGTTGCATTTATGGCTCAATAAGCTAACAAAGCCGAACGAACCTCCTTCCCCCGCCATCAGCCAGTCGATGATAAAGCATTTTCTCTCCTTTTTCCGAGGCTCTTTTCCCTTTATTTTTCATCGAAAAGCCGCAGACAACAACAATGGGCTTGCATGATGAGCAAAGAATAAAAAAAAAAATTACTATAACCACAATGAAAATTGAAAAACATTTATTAGAAGAGCAAGAAGTGCACTAGGAAAATTAAGGGGTTCGATTTTTATGACTAACATAAATAACTAGACAGATAACTTATTTTAAACAAATTAATATGAGTTTAAAGTCGATTTTATTAAAGCGAAAAAGAATGCTTTAAAAAAAATGCTAAATTACTTGGAACCCTTATTATATTGCTGTCTTTTTGATTTTTTTAAAATAGTTTAAAATTTTGCAACGATCAAATCTTATTTTTTAACGCTCTGAAGGCTACTTCTTAATTGTATAAATTATAGGAGAGAATCAATTATACAATACAATTCTAATTAAAAATATATTTACGTATTTATTTTATGTTTACTTTTAAATATATTTTCTGTACATTTCAGATCCCCCAGTATTTTCTGCAGCATTCCTTTCCGTCTCTAAATTTAAAATTCTATTAGTATTACTTAAATTTTCATTAACTTCTTCAAGTGTAAGACAGATAGAGGTGCACACGCACATGCTAATGAAAATGAGGAGTCTGGGCCGCAAGTCTGTGGGTTAAGGCTCGTGGCGAGGGGTTAAGGATGGCCGCGGGGGTTAAGCCAGGCAGCTACTGTGTCGCCATCAGTGCGAGGCCTTTATTTATGAGGGTTAATAATCGAACGCGATTGCCTGTACAAGATAAACTTCCCGGGGACTATTGCCAATCCCTCTCTATCCTTCTCTCTCTCTTTCTCTCCGTGTGCCTTATCTTGACTCAGCAGAAATCCTGCTGTCTCTCTCTCTCTGTTGCCACTTTATGCGGGCGCATCATCGCCCCCTCTCTTTCTCATGGGTATAGCCCTCTCTATCGCTGAC
Organism: Drosophila watanabei; assembly: GCA_008042575.1. Lineage (NCBI taxonomy): Eukaryota > Metazoa > Arthropoda > Insecta > Diptera > Drosophilidae > Drosophila > Drosophila watanabei. Next base: position 8,754 of record VNJS01011338.1, on the reverse strand, counting down.
AGACTTTTTTCGTATTCTTTGCGCGAAATGATTGAAATAATTTATTGATTATTAAAATATTCACCCGAAACTCATCTATTTTCGGTTAGATATATTTTTTTTCGAGTGAGCGTGGGTGTCAAATTAATGAATTATAGGAAGATAATCAATCATGGAATGCGCTTTTGTGTTGCCTCGAATGAAAAGGGAAGATCACCCACGATGTGTTGGAGAAGCAGAAGATTTATGTGCGAAAAATGTTGAAAGAGATACAGGTTAAGGGAAGCTCAAAAGGTGGGTTTATTATAATGATAATGGGGTTTTAAATGAGGATTTTTTGGAATGAAAAAGGGTGGGGTTGGGTCTTTAAGTGACTTATAAGACTTAAGTGGGGAATATATAATTGTTTAAAATATATTCAATTAAATTTAAAGAAGTTAAAGGGGCAAATTAAGCGAATTGCTTGCAAAAAACCCTGGTAAATACTTTTGCATTTATTTATTATTATTTTCTTTAGGCAATATTTCGCTAAAATATTAAAAATAAATAAATAAATTATATTATTTACCCATCACCAACTTTTTTACACACTTAGCAATATATTGATTTTTTTGTAAAAACCTCTATTAATCCCCAAAAATTCCTAAAATCCAAATGGTATCTGTGACATTCACTTGGCTTACTTTTCTTTGATAACTTTCAAAATCCAGCTGCTGGCAAAAAAAGAAAAATAAAGCCGGAAAAGCCAACAGCAGCTGCGTTCAATTACAAAAGAATTAACCGCCGCCAGACTTTAGCATTGGCATTATTCCCCTCGAGCTTTTGTCAATTGCAATAAAAATAATCAACATGCATTTGCCTTTTCTCCGGCTTTGGTTTTTTTTGTGTGGAAATTTTCAGTCAGAGTTGGGAGTTGGAGTTGCAGTTGAAGTTGCTGTTAAAGTTGCAGTTGAATTTACGACCCGCATGGTTGGGGCAAGAAACCGAGAACTGCAAACTGCAAACAGCAAACTGCAACTGCATTTCGTTTGCCATTAACATAATAATGCTGCGGCTCCGTTTATTTGCATTGCACAATTTGAGGCCAAAGTAAATAATCAACTCGCACTAATCTGCAGCCAAACTGCATTTAGCAAAATGTATTTCCAGCTCCTCCCTCCTCCCTCCTCTGTCTGAGCCATTTGGTCAGTTCATTTTGCGGTCGAGGCAAAAAAGAGCAAAGACTGAAGAGAAAAAGGCAGCTGAAAAAGATATAAAACGAGGAAATAACCGAGGAGAGAATGGGCCAGAGACCGGGCTTTATCATAATTTAACGCAGTTTTATATTTGGTTTCGGTTTCGAGTTGGGTTTCTGCCTCGGCCTCCACTTAGTCTTCAGTAGCCAAACACCGAAGGAGAGATCCTGAGACACTCCATTCCGACGTGAGTGGTATGCAAATTGTGTAATCTTGGTGGGCAGATGGATTCGAATGCTCGGTTTCTGATTACTCAGAAATTATATCGTAAAAGTAAGTAGTTAACATTGATGGAAGGTTTTCAGTTAGTATTTCTTTGGATCGATAAGGAAGCATTTCAGATAAAAGGCATATATCATTCTGATTGATTGAGGATGAGTTGGTAATGGATATGTAAAAGGTTTGTCGAGAGTTCAAAGTGTAAAGGAAGTTATAATACTTGAGGAGGTATTAAAAATAAAGTAAAGATAAATAAATGAATTAGAAAAGGAAATGCTAATCGGAGATACTTATTATTAAGGTATAATCAAGGTAAATATTGCATATATCACTATAAAACCATCTAAGCAAACTCTTTTATTCTTTAACAATTTTATGAAGCTCTTTCCTCTTTTTATTCTATCTTCAACATCTCCTCGTACATTTACTTGTTTATTACCTCATCTCTATCCACTTTCATCTACCTTTACCTGGCCAATAATTCCACCTACCTTGAAAACTAACCTCCAAAACCAACCTCCCATGTTCATTCCCGTCCACGCATATTGACATCAAAAATTCAAAACTTTAATGCCTCAGAAAATCTCTTCTCAACCATCTTTAGGACCATAACTCAATCACTCAAAAGCGATGTGTGTGCATGTGTCCGAGTTACGGGGAAAATGTCAGCAGCCTTGTCAGGGCCCAGCACTTTATGGTTTATCAGATATTTTTGGGGGATCTGAAACCGAATACAATGCCCCATTCCCCCTCTCTGAACTCCAACTCAATTATGCAAATTACAGAGACTGAAAACAAATTTGTTTGCCTGTCGTCATCTTTTCTTCGGGGGCCCCCGATGTTTAATGATTTCATATTGGTCAACTCCGAGTGTGTGTGTGTGTGTGCCTATGGCTGGACCACATGTCATGCGATGCTTTATCTACAAGATATAAATTAGTCAGGCGACAGGTGTAGGCATCTGTGAGATTGTTGGGCAACAACGGGGCAGGAAAACTGACATTTTCCCAGCACGAGTAGAATGCGATGAAATTTGTTTAGCTTTTAATGACTAGAACAGACTGACGATGATGATGATGATGATGATACTCCTGCCCCTTTGGAATCTGCCTTGTGTGTGTTTTTCCGATAAGTCACGTCTCTCTGTCACACAGATACATTAATGTATCTCTCAGATCCTATGCGGTGCTTTGGCCAATTAAATGGCGACTTTAACTTATTTAAAACTATTATCCGGAACGCAGGCGGACTCAAAGCGAAACCGCACTGCACCGCACCGAACATGCCCATAATCAGTTCAAAACAAATCAACTTTCCCAAATAAACGAGCGGCAAACGAAACCGCCGAAACCGACGGTTCGCAACCACCGAAATCCAACCACTTGACTAGGCAAAATGTGCACCACAAATGCACGCTGAAAAGCGAGGAAAATCCGGGTGGAAACTCACGCAGGGAGCGGGGGAAGAGCGCTGCAAGTGTGTAATGTGGTGGAATTATTCACATCACAAACGGACTTCTCGCATTCAAATAGTTTTTTTTTCTATATTTCGAACTGGGTGCGGCTCGGTCTAATGGCCGGCGGCCAAAGCAGATAGTTGCAACTGAGATAACAAATAAAATGCAAGCAACTGAAAATAATACAAATCGAGGGAATAAAATGCTGAAACTTTGGTCATTTTTAACATTAGGATTAAAGGCAAGGCAAGGCAAGGAAAGACAAGGAAAGACAAGACAAGGCCAGGCATAGACACCAAGCGATCGAGTTACTCTTGAGAAGAAAATAAAAAATAAACTGTGAATAGAGATGTGGGAAAAAATAGGAATAATAATAACGGTTTGCAAAAGCGTTAATTTATATATTGTTTTAAATTTTATGAATATAAAAACATTGAAAATGTTTAGTAAACAAGTTACATTTGAGGGAACAAGTTACTTTTGCCAAACCAAACCAAAAAACCTTCAGACACCTAAATAAACCTTTAGGTTCTTTATGAGAAATGTTAAAAAATTTCATAACGTTGGAAAATTTTATTAAAATTGGAATTGCAGAGGTTTTCGAATTTATTATAGCATTTAAATAATACAAATAATATGTTTAATATCTTTAAAGTAGTAAATACTTTTTTAATCAGATGAATTTCATTTTACAAAAGTAATAAATAAAAACATAAGTGGAACTTCTTTTATTTTTTCCACATTTTCCAATCTTATTTTGTTTAAAAAAAAATATATATATTTAAAGCCAAGACAGGTAAGTTCCTTATAAGAATTTTTAACAATTTAATAAACTCATCTCAAACCCCTGATCCTTTTCATATCCAAACCCTTACTCTTTGTATAATTTTAACCTCACTACCTACCAAAAAGGCAGCTGTTTATTCAGTGTTTCCGGGAATTAAACCTTAACACCTCGGTGACACAATTTAACCCAACTCCGTGACACTTTCGGGGGAACCGAAAAACGGAAGTGCAGTGCGCGGGGCAAAGTACTTACTCAACGCGACTTACTAATGCAGTTCACATCTCATTCACACTCTTTATTTTTCTGCGCCTGGAGTGAGTCGGGTTTTCTATATAGTAGATATATATATATACCCCATATAAGTTGTGTCAGCTGTGCGTAGATCCAGCACACTTAGACAAACATTGCACCAGAACGGAGCTAAATATATAGACAAGAGATAAAGAGGGTCCCTTTCTCAGTCACTCAGATGTGCGTAGGTGCACCTCTCCATCTCCATCTCCATCTGTATCTCATCCCCAGGCTAATCTCTAAGTGGAAATCTGTTGAAAATATTAAAAAGCAATTTCAATTCCTTCGGCATACATGTGCATATAGTTTTTCGTGTGTTTTTAATTAACCTCAGAGCCTCCTTTCCACTCGAGTGTCCACTTGAGGTGAATTCCTCGCTCAGCGAGAGAGCTGTTTTCTTAATTTATTTTTTGCTTCTTGTCTAAATATTTGTTTAGAATGTTTCCTACACAATTTCTAAAAACACACATACAGAATCACATCCTCTAATTACTCTTCACGCACTTGAACTAGATTTTAACCCACATCTCCTGCGAGGAACTCAGAGCCATGTTCTTAGCCTGGCTTAAGTTTTGTCAGGTGCCAGCTGGCTTTGGGTTAAGGTGAGAACAGGACCTTGTCTTGGAAACGGAATAGGAAATAAGGAGAGAGTTTAGCACAGTTTAAGGGGAAGGGAAAGTGCAGAATTTAAGGCTGAAATTTTACACAAAATTTGTAACAAGTAAATTATACAAAATAAAAATAGTGCCATAACCATCGCCTTTTCGATAAGTTTAAAATTATTACAAGGACACTTATACAAAGATTTAATTGTAATTTTTTTTTTGAAAATTAATAAAGCAATTATAATTTAAGAAACCTCCAAAGAGTTTTAGTTGGAGTATAAAAATAGGTTTTTATAAAGAAAAAATGAAGTGTCATAACACTATTCTCTTTGTAAAAATCAATGGTGTGACCAGAACTTCTCAAAAATAAACTAAAATAAAAGTTTTTAATAACTTCAAGATAGAAATATTTTAAGAAATATTTTAACAATGAAAAAAGCAACTCTAAGTCCAAGAATTAAGCTTAATTAGTTACTAATTTCTATTCTAGCCTCTTCTTTGATCTCTCTAATTTTCTTTCTTGTTACAAACAATATCCACAGAGTGTGTTTTGTCTGCATCTATCATTATTCCACTAGACTTCCCCCGTACGTTTTTGTTTAAACAAATGCCTTTGGTGGCCACTTCAAACTGTTTCAATAATGTCCGATTTGAGATCCACTTTAAATAGACACACGTACCGCACACCGAAAGTCAAACAAAAAACAGAAAAAAATCGACAGGCAACTATGGAAATTACTGTTAACAACTGCAACACAATAACAACAACATGGCCAACAGACACAACAGACTTGTGACGCGTCAATATTTGTACATGCATTGCATTTTCACGCCGCATAATTAGATATCGGAAAATGGGAAAAGAAGCCTCCCCCCGCACACAGCTGCCGCCTTTTATTTCATTTAAATTCCAAACAGCAACGAACTGCCAGCAAAATGCAATGCCAACACACATTCACATTCACATTAATTAGATGCCAACCGCAGTTAACTGAAAAGCACCTTTGTCCATTTATGCTAATTCACACTCGGAGGGTTAGGTTTTGAAAAAAATAAGAATAGAACTCGGTTCGAAATGCAGTTTTGACCCATTTGAAATTGACCATAATGTTAAGGAAGTTTTGGGGGGAGTAAAGAACCGGAAGCGCCTACTGAAATAGTGACAATCTATTGACACTTTCAGTGGTTCTTGGGGAATTTGCATTATCTTTTGGTTAGAGGTAATTAATTATCACTTCTGTTATTTTTGGGTTGGGTATATTTTCATTTTTAATTAAGGAAAGTTCAACATTATTTTGAAGCTTTTTGAGGAATATAGTTTTATAATTGAAAGTAATAAAAATAATTACTATTATGCTATGAAGGAGAATTTATATTTTTTGAAGAGCTATTTATTATTTAATGCAATTAAAAATAGTAATAAAAGAATAAGTAATAAGTAAATAAATTAATAAAATCAGAATTGAATTTATTTGGAACATTCTTTTACTTATTCTTTAAAATATTAAAGATATTTGAATGAGAAACTATTAATAAACTCATTTAACTCTTCTTGGACGACCTTTTTAAAGTATCTCGTCAAACAATGAAATAAATATCTATGACTTTTCTTTAATCATATTTTACATTTTATTTTTAGGAATATAGCTATAGCATTTTTTTTTTTTTAAATATTAACAGCAAAGTTTTTTAAGGTTCAGGAAAAAAAAATATTTTTCAATTGAAATAAAATAATATTTATAATATATATAATATTAAAGTATTTTAAGGTTCAAAAAATATATTTTTCAACTAAAAGAATATAATTTATACAATAAACCCAAAACAAATCCCCGTAAATTTATTAATTTAATTACGAAACCCTCCTGAAAAGTTATTTTAATCAAAAATTCAATTATTTCTTTCAATTCCCTTAACTTTAATTAATAAATATTTGCTCTCACTCACCTTTTAAGACAAACAATTGCGTTGCAAGTTTATATTTGATGTTGTTGCAGCTCCACTTGAAAAACTATTGAGATTCTGTCAAAAGAAACCCGCTTTCAGGCTCAATTAATCCTTTTAATTATGATTGCTTGATTTGATTTGTGAGTGTGTATGTGCGGAGACACTCGCTGCAATCGTCCTTTTCAATGTTGTAACGATGTGATTAATTTTAATTGAAAATTCCGCAAATTTGCACGCTTGGCAAAGCGTGAAAAACTTTTGGGGATGAGCTTTCCCCTCGCTTCCTCCGACTTTGCTTCTTCACTTTAAGGACTCGAAACGCACTCTTAGGTCGACACTTTCCGGGGCAGCAGCTTCTCTTCTTTTTTGGCTTTTTAATAAAATCGAGGAATTTATAGAGAGAGCGAGAGCGGGGGAAAAGTCGCTGTCAACGGTTATCAATCAAGGCAATTACACACGCACTCAATGGCCGAGAACAGAATCTTTAAGGCAGCATTAGCTTTTCTTTAACTGTATTTTTTGCACTCTGTTTTATTTAATTTTTCTTTCTTAATTTCTTTAATTTTTTTAAATTTTTATTGTTTACACTATCTTATCGTCGCTGAAGCTATTTTGCTCCTCTTACTTTACGCGCACTTTACGTAAATTACTGTTTTTCCTTCAGCGAAAAGTTCTACAACCGCACGCCACGAGTTTTATTTTCCAACTGAATTATCAGAAACGACCAACCAGACGGCCGAGCCGAAGCAACCCCAGCAGCAGTGATGCCAGTTCAACTTGTTTCTGGCAAAGAGCAAGCATGTGGTTGTATGGGAAATATTTTATGGTATATATTAAAAGGGGTTTTTATTATTTTTAATATATCTAATAAAATATTAAAAATATTTATAAATTCGGAATTATAAGATTCTAACAGAATAAAAAAATATCCCCTTAAACTATAACCAGCTTTGAAAATAATTGTTTCACTAAGTTGACTTTGCTATAAATACCCTCATTTCGCGGTCTTCGTGTGACTTCGGCATTTGCTTCGCTAGAGTTCGGGTTTATGGCAAGAGTGGCACAGGGAAAATCGCATGCGATAAGTGCACGACACGACTGATTGGGAGAGGCAAAGGGAAATTCCAAGAGAAAGAAAGAAAGAGAGATGGTAAAAGCCGGCTGGTGTGTGGGAATTTTTCTTGATTTTTGTTTATGTTTTTCTTGTTAGAAAGAAAATTTTTAATTTCTTGATTATTATTTTTTTGGTTAATGTTAATTTTTTAATATAAATATTTTTTTAAGAGCCTTAAAAATTACAAGAAAATTTCTGCTACATGTACATTTTTACAAATTACTGCTGCTCAATGTCTTGTTACCATTAAAAAGTAAATAAATAAGTAAGTTAAAAAAAGGTTTACATATTTAAAAATTAGAAATATTTACCTTTATTTATTTTTTAATTTTTATTTATTTATTTTAATTTTTTCTTCATAAAAAACCAATTAAATTCCCTTAAATTCTTTCATTTAACACCCACATCTGGCCCTTCTTTATAAGTCTCTTTATTCCCGTTGAACCACTTTTTATAGCAACTCTCTCAGACTCTTTTCAGTCAGTGGCTCGTTCTCTCACTCTCTTGGCTTGCCATCAACAACAGCTGTTTTTTGTTTATTTCAATAAATTCCCTCGCATTTGTCTGATAAGCACGTGGATTTTTTTCCTCACCCCCCTCCACCGATACAGAAGAGAATTTATAAAAGCGGCCACAGGTAGCGGGAATAAAGGTAAAAAAGAGACAGGTAATGCAAGTGATAACGGAGAATGTCAAGATAAAGGATTAGTTTTGTGTATTTAATGAATTATTTTATTTTATGCAATTAAAATTTCGATTAGAAAATAAACAAACACTTTTTAGAGGTAATTCTTTCCATTTACAAACTAATTTCCAAATTAATTTTTAACAAGAAAAGCGTCTTAGCGATTGCTAACTGAAGAAATTGGTTTCATTAAACGGAACTACAAATTTTAATTATTCTTTAGCTCTAAAGCACAAATATATATTTAATATATTTATCTCATTACTTATTTTCCTTAAATTTTCTATTTAAATATTAAATACACATTTCTCGTACACTTTTCCATCCAATTTAACCAACTCAAGCAACTAATTACCTCGACATCCAATTAGCTTAATAAATCCTCGGCCATAAACTAAACTTATTGCGTGAATTCCACGCCCCGTTGGCCAAAATG
>VNJS01011325.1:0-20526 GCA_008042575.1 Drosophila watanabei | reverse complement strand
AAAAGAAGACGCTGGCCAAGAAGACCGGCCTCACGCTCACCCAGGTGTCCAATTGGTTCAAGAACCGGCGGCAAAGGGATCGGACGCCACAGCAGAGACCGTAAGTTAAACCCAACTTTTACTTAAAATTGAGAACATTATCTTTAAGACCAAGTAAGACTTGATTACAATTTAGTTAGATTTTTAATTCAAATTATAGGAAATAATATTGACAATTATATTGTCAAAGTTACTTTTATTTTTTAAAATAAACCTTGAAATTGTTTTTTAAAACGGTTAAAGTCTCAACATCAATATTTTAATATTAAAAGTAATGATGATTTTACATTCATTGCTATCTAAAAAAAAAAAAAAGGGATTCTAGACTTTAAATAGAAATTGATATAGCTTTTTTAAACGAATATTTTTTAATGTTTTACAAATTTCTAGTTCGTTTTTAATATCCTAATTTATCGTTTAGAGTGTAGTCCGATTTTCGCTTGTACATTTATTCTTCCCCTTAACTCCAAACACTCAAATTCAAACGTTTAGGCCGGTCTTGCCCATTTCCATTTCCTCATAACTCGTAAAACAATTCATTCAACACTTGAGGGCGAGCGTGTGGAGCACAGAGAACTCTTCGAAATCCGAACGAATATAATCAATTGTTTGGGAATTGGCATTAAAGATCGTTTGCTAGCGACCGTAAAGCACTTGTGCGTCCAGTCCCGCCCACTTGAGCGTGTTTTATGTCCAATTTCGGCCGGCTCCTTGCACGGTCCTCTGCATATTTATAGAGCCAAGGGACCCGGGACGTGCCCCGGCACCTCCTAACGCAGCGCATGCGTGTAGCATGTGCCGTTGCCTGTCCCCTAATCGCCTCCCGCTGTTTGATCGCCTTCGCCTGCCCAGGAGAAGCGTCAAATTGCAGCACACACACAACACACACCATACACCATACACCATGCACCACATACCGCACTGGAACTCACAAGTGGAGTAAATGTGTTTTATTTTATGTTAAAATTCAGGCAGTCGCACTTTCATAGCTAGAAACAGTCAAGTGGAAAATTAAATATTGGAGTTTAAAAGAAATAAAAAATAATCGTTTCTGTTTGGAATATTTCAAAAGAATCCTTCTTTATTTAAATCTTTTTTAAAAAATAATATTTCCTTTATGCTTATTTTACTGTTATAAATAAATAAAATATAATGTTTTTCTTTGTTTCTTTGCAGTGATATAATGTCGGTCCTGCCTGTTGGACAATTGGATGGCAATGGCTTCCCGCGTATGTTCAATGCTCCCAGCTATTATCCCGAAACCATTTTCAATGGTCAATAAACTTCGGGTCCATCCGAGGCTGTATTTTTTGTGCGTGTGTAAATAAGGCTTAAGGCGTTTTACTATTAGGACAAAAGCAAATGAAAAATTAGTCATCAAATGGCATGATTTTGTTAGCTTTATAATAAACTAAATTTTTGCTTTATATGTATGTACAATAATGTAATGGCTGTAGATGAATAAATTCGAATTACTATAGAGCTGATTGTTTTATTTAAGGTATGCAGAATGGATATTACTAAAAAGCTCTATTTATATTTTAATATCATTGCTTAACATGGGATTTATCTTAAAAGCTTATTAAACTTTAAAGGTAAAACAAAGAACAGAATAATTAAAATGAATTAACAATAAAATTCAATTGCTTTAAATCAGGGACCGCAATCATTTGAAGTTTTATTTAAAAAATCAAGTTATAAAGATTATGTACTGATTTTTATTTTTTTGATCAATAATAATGATTAAAGTCGATTTATATTATAATGATAATTATTATCTTTGATTAAAATATTAAAAATCAGTACATAATCATTATTTTTTTAATCAAAGTAAAAGTCTACGTTAAATACAATAGTTTCATGCATTTTTTTGGCAAATTTGTAGCACAGAATTGATCCTTCGGATGTCCTCTATAAGGACATGCCACAAACTTGCTAAAACGATTTATGATACAAGAGTTTCATTAACGTAGACTTTTATTTTAATTAAAAAAAAACCAAGTGATAATGATTATTTTTGATTTTGTACTGATTTTTTATTTTTCGATAAAAAATAATAATTATTTTTGATTTTTACAATACAAATCAATTTTAATCATTATTATTGATGATTATCGTTAAAGTCCTAAATTTAAAAACCATTTCGGATAAGAACAGGTTATCCAACAAGGATTCACACGATGTTATCCTTTTTGTTCTAAGTGGATTCTAAGTGGTTGATTTTTTTAATGTTCCCGATAATCATTATTTACGGTTCCTGCTTTAAAATGAATAAAATAAATGGAGGCATGTAAAGTTATATTTAATTACAATATAGAAGTATTTTTTATTTTTCTTTATAAATCACTTTACACGGCAGTCTATATAATGAATGAAAGAATCTTATCAAAACTATTATAAAATTAACATTTAGAAATGTGGAGCTACTTCCAGAAAGTCAAAAACTACCCAAGCAAAATCCCAAATTCTACACAAAACCCAGCGGTAATACACTAAAAGCCACCAATAGGCGCAAATATAATTATAAATTCCAAATAAATTTAAAATTTTTGAAAAATAACGATTTCCTTATCGAGTATTCTAAAAAAAGTGTGACCAGTTGCACAAGAAACAGCACTTTTCGCGTCCCTCTTTAACGAGGCGTTTAGGAGCTACATCCGCAGTAGCCGGCGGGCACACTGCTCTGGAAAAATGTCGAATAAAATCAGCGAATATTTTGCCAACGATCCGCCCAGCTTCTTCGATGAGCTGACCAACAAACCCAAGCCCAAAGAGATGCCAGCAGAAGGTAGTCCCGCTGCCGGCAGCACCAGCTCCACCATGATGTCCAACACGTTCACCGGATTTTTCCAGGCACCTGAATATGTGGAGGCACCCGAGGCAGAGGATTCCGTAAAAGTCGGCGAAGATGTGCGAAGTCTGTGGGAGTTGCCGCGGGAGAACGAGCCGGGCAAGCTTATAATGCCCGGAATTCATCTGCAGAACGATCTGGTAAGCAAACATGGAATGAAGAACATTTGCAAACATTATATTTCTATCTTGCAGCCGGATCCCATTGCCATTGCAGTAAGCCAGCACCTGGGAGAGGCTGAGTTAGCCCACCGAAAGATCCTTCGCGTTGACGATGTCACGCAGGATGAGCGCGGCTTGAGAACCCTAATCCATGCCGGTTGCTATCGCACGGCCGTGAATCTAACTGGCCGCCTGCTGACCATCTATGGCCAAGGATATGGAAGATCCGGGCAGCCGGCCAAGCACTCGCCGCACTCGCTGCAGTTGTGGTTCTCCCGCCTGGCCCTCTTGGCCAAACTGGGCGAGTTCGAGCTACTGAGTGCCGAAGCCGAACCGTTTGGACAGCTAACCAGTCCGGATGTCTTCTACGACTTCTATCCGGAGATGTACAATGGCAAGAGCGGCTCCATTGCGTGCTTCTCGTTCCGCCTGCTGCTGGCAGAGCTGCCGATATATCTGGGAAAGCCTCACATAGCCCTCGACAGACTGTCGCAGCTCCACGTAACCAGCCGGGAGATCATGGAACACTACACAAACCTGCGCAACAAGCCGGCGGAGGAGTTTTGGCAAAGGCGATGCGAAAGGGTGTTGCACTCGATCATCAACTGTGGATTAATGGTGTGAATCAAGCTTGAATATGCAACATTTAAGTACTTATAAATTTATCACCTTATTTGCAGATGAAGAATTTCAGTATGATAGACGACATCATGGAGGGAACACTTTTAAAGCGTTCCAATCTGAGCAAGGAGGAGCAGCGGACTTTGTACTCTGCCTGGGGACGCATATACCTGCAAATAGGTGATATTTTTGGGGCTGAACAAAAGTTTGCCGTCTCGAGAAGACTCCGGGAAATGTGAGCTATTAAATGAAGCAGTGGAGAAACGTTCTCATATATTTTCCGTTCATTTCCAGCAACACTTCTCCAGATCTGAGAGATTTGGTGGACAAGGGCCTCATAGCAGTGGCTAAGAACGATTTCCCCGAGGCCTATGTGATATTCCAGAAGGCCTTGCACTTGGATTCCGGCAATACGATGATCCTGAACAATATGGGAGTGTGCCTTCTGTACGCCGGCAAGCTGAAGGATGCTATAAACCTGTACGAGCGCGCCATTAACCTTAATCCCCAAAAGTCCTTGAACGAGAGCTTGCTGGTCAATCTTTCGACCTTGTACGAGCTGGAATCGAACAACTCCAAGGCGAAAAAGTTCAACCTGCTTCGCCTGATTAACCGATACAAGCCCGATCTCAATATTAGCATAGAAATTTGTCTAAAGCTTCAGACAATAAATTAAAAAATAAACAACCATTACAACATTCCAATATACTACTGTTTTTGCTATAAAAATGTAGAAACATCCGAAAATTTGTAGAAACATTTAAGTTTTCTTTCAGTGTTTTTCTTCCAAAACATCATCAATGTTTTCTACCAGACCTCTAAGACAACCGATAGTCTTATCGATATTTCATCATGCTTGATTTCAATTTTCTCTACATAAAAAAAAACAACGTATCTGTTTACTAAAGTCACAAAAAAAATAAGAGCTTTGTTTTATTCTAATAATTTGTCGTTCATTAAACTTCCTCCCGTTGCGATTACTTTTACAATCTCACTTTTTAATTTTAGCAAATTTCTTCACCTTTTTATGATAATTAGAATAATCGATAGTACGCGCCGTGAGCCAAAACATCGCCACTATCGATAGTGTCATCGATTTTTCTGACAGCTCTATTGTCGTCGCTGAAAAAGAATTTCAGAAGAATTATTTGTAAATTTCCATAGAAAATCGCGGGAATATTTACGTCCAGATATCGCCTAAATGTTTGAAAACACGTAGCGAGTGTTTATCTAAATAGGATAGTTGAAACTGGGTGAGTTTAGTGGCGTTAAATGGCGTTTCAAAAACACGGCCACACGATGCCAGGCAGCAGGCGTATATAAAATGGAAAATATTGATGTGCCTGGTGGGTGCAAAAAAGAAAGTGTAGAGAAATTTTCGTTGCACCCAGAATGTTGTTTATTTCTCTCCCCCTGCTCCTGATCCCGCTCTCCCATGCGAATTGTTTAAATTAAAGGACCCTCCCTTTGTGATTATGCTCTTTTCTTTAATTATAGCGAATTTGCCATTGCGATCTGTGTGCATTAACAAAAAGCGCGCCATTATTTTAGTGCTATGACGTAGCCATCGGGGGCCACGAATCCAAGTGTAATTTTTTTTTCGCAATTGTTTATATGGCGTGCATAATGTTTGCTTCGCCGTGTGAGTGCAGCGTGCGTGCGTGTGTGTGTGTGCGAGTGCAGCAAATAATTTTGTATATTTTTTATTCCCGCTCGTGGCGGTGTGCGCATACGCTTAGGTACACGCTCGTCAAAACATATACACATAACCCAGGCGAAGCGAAGGCGACGGCAGAAAATCTCTATTCTTTTGCAATTTGTTTTGATTTCTCATTCGTGCGACGGAGCGGAGAGCGAACTTTGTTGTCATGCTCTCTCGACGGCTCTGCTCTCTCGCTCTTTCGCCCATCCCCGCCGCCGCCTCTCTCTGGGTGCCTTTAAAGACGGGGGGAGGCAACTTTTTAAATTGCTGGTGACAGTGAGTTTTCCCACTATTTTTGGGTATATTTCCAATTGTTTTGCAGTAAAAGTCTGTGGGCCCCCATGATCCCAACGCATAAATCCGTCCGCGCTGAGCGCGTCCCCGATCTCGCTCCGCTGAGTCTTTGTTGCCGACTAACGGCAGTTATAGCTCTCCGGTGGGTGGTTGTTTCCTTTCTTTCTTCGATTACGACGCGCGCTCACTTCATTATCTGCTGTGCTGCACATGCTGAGCTAGCCGTTTTTCGGCCAGAATTTGCTTTTATTTTATTTTAACTCCAATTTCGCCTTAAAAATATAGGGAAACGATTTGTTTTTAAAATAAAAATTGAAAAATTCATTTTTAATGCTTAATCAGTGTTAAAAACCAATTAACAAATGAAAATGGTGTATAAAAGGTAATCTTCTTTCTGAAAAATCCTTAAACAAATATGGTATACCTATTTTTTTAATAGTCACAGCTAAATATTTTGGTATTAATTTTAATTAATTTCATACGTCTTATTTGCGATCCCTGTTACAAATTTTAAACGTTCTACAATATTTGTATGCATAACATTTGCATATTCAGCAGATAACATATTAATGTACAAATTTTTTTATGATTTTTAAAAATTATTACCTTTGAAGACCCGACATAATAAGAAGCCATCTCTTCAGATGTAAAGGTAATTCCCGCTGTGTTGAATAAATCTCTTTTAGTCAACACTGATGGTTATTCGCTTCTCTCTGTCTCGCAATCTTCTCGCCTCGCCTCTCTCCGTCGCTCTGCTCTCAGCGCTCTGCTTCTCTTCTCTCTGATTGTAAACATTTGTTTTTGTTTACGTCTCTCTTTTGCAGATAGATTTGTCCAGCATGGCAGCCAACAACAATAGCAATATGCACAGCCTGGTCGCGGGAACGGGAGCGGGGGCCATGCCGTCTTCGGTGATTGCGTCGACGGGAACGCCCGGCATGGGCTCCTCGCCGGTGCCCTTGGCCAGCACATCTGCCTCCTCCTCATCCACCAGCGCCGCAGCGCAGAGTGCCTGGGATCAGCTGACAGCGAGTGCCTCCAATAACATAGCCCCTTCCCCAACGGCCGGAGCGCCAACGGTCACCGGACCAATTATCGGGGACTCGTTGCAGGGCAGCGGGGCGGGCAGCTCGCCGGTGCCCAGTTGCTCCTCCCCGTCGACGCCGACGAAAACACATGCTCCCTCGCCGCTGGAGAGCATGGCACATACGCCTCAGGGGCCCCCGACCCTGGGGCCCGGCGGCTACGGCGAGGAGCTCACCGCCGAGCTGGTAAACCAGGGCTGGCGTAAGTTCTGGTCGAAGCGGGAAAACAGGCCGTACTACTGGAACAAGGTTACCGGCGAGTCGCTGTGGGAGATGCCCGGCAACAGGCCGTTCGATCCGCTCACCGATCCGCTGGGCATCTGTCACGCCGGCGGGGCCACGCCCATGACCCCCAACATGCATCAGCACCAGCAGCAGCAGCAACAACAGCAGCAGCAGCATCATCACCATCACCACCATCACCTGAAGCGCCGGCCCTCGGACGACATGCACATCCATCCCAATCAGCAGCACCATGTGGGCGGCGGGCCGCCAATGAAGAAATTCGTACTGGCCGGGCCCTGGGACCTGGAGGTGTGCACCAATGCCGTGATTGTCGAACGTCCGCCCACCCTGCTGCCGCAGCCACACCCGGAGGTGGAGGCCCTGAGGGCGGCCTTCAGCATGAAGTTACTGAAGACCTACGAGGATCTGTGCATGCGACGGGAGAATATAAAGGCGCCGCGTGACTCATTCAATCGCTGGCTGATGGAACGCAAAGTCATAGATACTGGCTGCGATCCGCTGCTGCCCAGCAGCTGTCTGCCCGAGATCTCCAGCTCCATGTACCGCGAGATCATGTCCGACATACCCATCAAGATTGTTAAGCCCAAGTTCACGGGGGATGCAAGGAAGCAGCTCTCGCGGTACGCCGAGGCAGCCAAGCAGATTATCGAATCCCGCTCGGCGCCGGCTGAATCCAAGAAGGTGGTCAAATGGAATGTGGAGGACACGTTTCAGTGGCTAAGGCGTACCGTGGGAGCCAGCTACGAGGATTTCCAGGACCGACTGGCTCATTTGAAGCGTCAGTGTGAGCCCCATTTGGTGGAAACAGTGAAGAGTTCCGTGGAAACACTGTGCGTCAAGATCTATCATCTGTCGGCGGATCACGCTCGGAAGATCAGGGAGCGGCACCTGCAGCTGCTCAAGGAGCACGGAATACCGGAACCAACGCCTCCGCCGCCACCGCCGCACTTGAAGAAGGTGTGGTGCTATCCCATACAGTTTGCCGTCCCATCGCCCCGGATGCCGGCGATCGAGTATCTGCAGGATCGCGACCACATGATCATCAAGTATACGCCCGCCACGATCAACCAGCCGGATGCGCAGTACATCAACCTGACCTATCTGCAGAAGCTGGAACAACTTTACCGCCACAACTGTTTCGACGACAAGAAGTTCGATCTGTTCATCGGCCGGGTGTGGTGCCTGCTCAAGCGCTATCAGACCTTCCTGGGCAATGCCCTCAACTCCTCCCAGGAGGCGGAGCTCACGCAGGCGGCCCTGCCAGTTCCCGTTTTTGAGTGCCTGCATCGGCACTTTGGCGTCAGCTTCGAGTGCTTTGCCTCGCCATTCAACTCCTATTTCCGCCAGTACTGTTCGGCGTTCGCCGACACGGATGCCTACTTCGGTTCCAGGGGGTGAGTAGCACGAATATTAAATAGAGGCACAACTAACTTGTGACTAATTTCAGGCCCTTTCTGGACTTTAAGCCCGTTTCTGGATCCTTCCAAGTGAATCCGCCGCATTGCGAGGAGTTGATCGAGGCCTCCTTGCTGCACATCGACAAACTGCTCACCGATACCATGGAGCCCTTGAGGTAAATGTGATTACTCTCTATGTAATTCCGTTTTTAATGTGTGCCGTCATCCTTTCCAGCTTTATTGTATTTCTGCCCGAGTGGAAGAGCATATCCAAGCTGGACGAGAGCATGTACAAGCGCCGTTCCATGGTGGTCCTAGGCATGGCGCACGAATACCGGCATGGCTACCAGCACATGATGCAAAAGTGAGTCTCTAAATTTATAACCAACGCGGGGTAAATCCTAACCAACTCTTTGCACCTTTTTGTAGATCCGAAGTGCTGATCAAGTGCATGCAGGGCACCCAGGTTGTGTGGCTGCAAAACAGTGCCGGTTATGCGCGCTGGGGTCCCAACGAGATCCGCGTAGAGGCATTGCGTGAGGCGTTCCGCCCGCAGCGCGACAGAGAGCGTGAACGTGCTGCCGTGGCAGCCGCCGCCGCTGGCGTAAATCCCAGCCAGCAGCAATCGCAGCCAGCTGCTACCACGCCGCCATCCGCCGCGTCATCGGTGGCCCCAATAACAACCACCAGTTCCAGTGCGAACAGCAACAGCTCTTCCGCGGCTATTACAACGAGCAGTCCCATATCCACATCCACATCCACGCTGTCGCCTCTGTCTCCGCACACGCCCACCAGTAATCCGCCGCCGCAGTTCCCGTTGACCATTAGCAACACGAGCAGCAGCAGCAATCTGGTGGCCGCCTCGCCCACAATGAGCGTGCAAAGCGACTGCTCCTCACCATCGTCCTCGACCATGTCGCTATCGCCGGCTCCAGCTTCGGGCGGCTATCCGGATGGAGGGACATCGGCCACATCGGCGGCGGTGAGCATAACGGCCACTGCGAGCACATCATCATCGGCTGCCGGTTCAGCCGGATCAGCTTTCGGCCAGGCCAATAGCATCAGCAGTTCCGCCTCGACGCAGGCGGTCATCAATTCAGCCGTCTAAAGGAGGACAAAAATCGTTTCCCCAGGGATCCTTCTGCAATCCATTCATCGTGGTTCTATTTTTTTCAAACGCAATCTGTGCACTTTGGTCTAAGCACCACTACCACACAGTGTGTCACCTTCTGTTAGCCTAAATTAGATATATATATATATATACGAGGATGAAGCCAGCCGATTTGGGGGTCAATGTCTTACAACAGCGGCAAATGAAATATATCTTAGAATGAAGAAGGATTAAGGTATATGAAAAAAACTTGAAGAAAGCTGAAGACAATGCAATATCTTTTTTTTAAATTGGTTCTATTTTTTAACACTCTTGCACTTTTGCACATTTACACCTTGTTATCCTTAGTTTTTGTTTTCCAATTTGTACATCCGAACTTTTGTTGAATAATTGAAAGAAAAATTAATGTAAATCCCAAAGTCTTTAGTACATCTTGTTATATAATTTTGTTTCACTAAAAGATCTTGTTTTCAAGTTTACGCATTTGCTGCTGATACGTATATGTATTGCCCCCAATCGCAATGTTAAAATTAATTGTAAATATGTTATACTTAAGTTGAAATAGATGATAAATCCCGGCCAGGCCGCTGTAACGTCGTGTATACCCCACTAAAAAGCAAGATGGTCCAATCAGACGCCCGGCAAAAGACTTGTCAACACGATGCATACTTAGTATGGGCAAAGACCTTGTATTAATAAGATGCATAACGCTCATTTCGTTGCCAGAAGAAAGCAATTACTGTGCAGAAATCGTGTGTCGTTGCTTATTTTGTTATTATAAGGCCTTTTGCATGGGTTTGGGTATGGTTCCTCTTGTCCTCTATCCTTGTTTTCCACTTGGTAAACAGAAAATATTCAAAAACGAAGCAAACCTTAAAATAAAAAACAAACATTTTTTAAACGAATTCTGAACGATGAAGCCCTTAACAATCTTTTGTGAGACTATTAACTTACTAGGATATATATAATATATATATAATATTCACTTTGAATACTATCGTAAATTATCGTATGTACAAAACCGATAAACAACTAACGTAAGTAGTGAAGCAAATTCAAATAAAAAGCGATGAAAGAGCGAAATACGGAAAGCGCAGAGAACCAAATTTGTATTTAAAAAGCAAACAAACAACAAATAATAACTACGCACCGCACAATAAAAACAAAGAATAAATATATAAATAATTTAGGAACGTTCGCCTCAGTGTGTGTTTGAAGTTCTTCGAGGAGTTTTTAAAACTACTTTCCAATTTATAAACTCTTTCGAGAACTCCGCTCTGAGGACAAGTTCTTAAACCAAAACTAAAGGGAATTTAGCCAATTTATAGAAAGTAGCACTCGGCAAAAAACAACATTTTTAGAAACCAATTAAACGTCTAAGTCGAAATTTATTAACTAAAAAACGATATGCTATCCCCACCACCAACCCCGAACGTACGTATGTATCGATACAAGAACTAAACACACAACAAAAAAAGAAGCATTTTTGCGCTTAATTAAACAGTTTCTTTCAATTCAAAACCTGTTATTATGTAAACATTTTTTATTACATTATATTCTATATATATATATATAGACATCGTATCGCATAAGTGTGTGTAAATGTGAGTGTGTGTGTATGTACTTTTGGATATGGATTAGCAGCTGTTGACTATAAAGAATACTTAAATGCTATAAAAACGCAAAGCAAAAAACACAAAGTCTCGAAGGCATTTAAGGGAAAAGAACTCAATTTACAACTATATACTAAATATATAGTAAATCTGTATAGCCAGTCAGCGTAATCGTCCTTTGGATTGCATTCACATTATCTCCAGGCTGGAGTCACTGTTCTTGGTCACCACCTCGGTCTCCGAAGATCCCGATCCGGAACCAGCGTCCTCCTCGCCCTTCTCGTTATCGTCCGACTGGCTGTGCCGATGATGGTGATGATGGGGTGATCCTGCCAACTGCCAGGCGGGAATGGATGGCACTGTGATGGGGGCCACCGGGCCGGCAAATTGTTTTCGGTTCAACAGCAGTCCCTTGATGGCATCCAAATCGCTTCGGAAATTGCTAAATTCACGGTTCAGCTGCTGGGCTTGATCCCGCTGCTGACTCGTAATCAATTCCTTGACCGCCGAGATCTCCCTGTTGAGGTCGTTCGTACGCGTCTCCACCTTCTTGTCTATGTCATCCAGAGCCTCGTCCACGGGCTTCCTTTTGGGCTTGCCAAACAGGTAGGGAGCAATGTATTTCTGCATGCGAATAAATGTTACAATTTAATTAAACGAAAGAATTCTCAACTATTTTATGGCAACTTTGTAATTTGTCTTTCTTTTTATTTAAAAGCTTAAAAACAAAATCTCGCTGGCTTATAAATTCTAGGATGGAGTATCTTTATAACCCCTTTAGAAGCTTTTTTCTTTAATGTTTTTATATAATCTGTTAAATTAAGTTTGAGGAGAGCAAACGATCTTTGGACTTTGCTTAATTATCCAACAAAACAAAGCTCTAATAAACAATGAATGAGCTACACAAATCTTTGACCATTACAATTCAATTAATGTTGAATCGCTGTCTTTTAAGAATCCCTTTTTTTGTATTGTCTCAAGGATTCTTAATTAATTGATTGACTTCCTTTATTATTAAATTAAGTCCCCACTCACCTTCCAAAACAGGTAGACCGCATACACCACTCCGCTGAACAGAGCCGCCGAATGGATTATCTCCCGGATCCGCCCAAAGACGGTGGGCTGCGGTTGCAGCGCCTGCAGCTGTGACCCAATGCTGATGACCGTGCTAGGACTGGGATTGGGGTTATTCGGATCTTGGGTGAAGACGCCGGCACGCTCGCAGGCCAGCTGGATTTCGTGGGCCGTGAGACCTTTGGACCGGAGGAACTGCTGCTTCTGGATAAGTGTCGTGTGGCGTACCTTGGTGTTCTGTAGAAAGCTGACTGCAGTCGTTATCTGCGGCCGTTAAGTCGGATTAGAGATTAGACATAAAACAACGAGGGGGTTACGGCATTACTTACCAGCGATTCGCGGGGCAGCTGTTCGGCGGCTCCGGCCTCGAAATCCTGCTGCACCGAGGTCGCACTGGCCATGACGGTGGTGTCCCCTGTGTCCGTATTGTTACTGGACATCCGTATATCAACTCTTAATTCAATCTTGTCAAGCTATCCCACACACGAAAACGGAACGACCTCCGATTTCAGTCGCAATTCGATCGCCGTCGTTGAGTTGAGCACAAACAAAAGTGTGACCGCTCGCAGGGTGGCTGCTAAAATACCAAAGTGGTTAAGGCCTTCGGTGACGTCAGAAATTGATTGGTGATTGTCACTTAAAATGCATTTAGGGGACTCCCACCAATACGGAGTTAGTTGTTATTCGGCAACTTCCACTCAGATCATCAGATATTGGGATATTATTTATAATTTCACACTTTCAAAGCACAAGCTATTAAAATTTTATTAATTTATTGGAAATATAAATAAATAAATATGGATACTTTGAAGAACATTCAAAATGCCTACGACGCATGGATAGCCGAGCACCCGGAAAAGATTGGTGATATAAAAGAAACAGCTAAATGGTTGGCTTTATTTTTATCAGGTAAAGGTTTAAAAATCTTAACTTCAATCATTATAAATAATGTAATGTTTGCTCTTTTACAGGTGCAGTATCGGGCAAGGTTGCGTTCTCCCAGATTATATATCACCTTATCCTTGATTATAACAATCGGGTCATTAAACAAGCGCGTGATGCCAAGAACATCCCGGTCTATCAGCTGCGGTCGAAGCTATAAATCACAAATTGCTAAATATTCGAATTAATTTTATATTTTTCAAATGTTAAATGATTTTTAACTTCTTAAAACTAGTAAAGAGATATATATAGAGAGAGAAAACGAAAACTTATTAAGAAATTAAGAGTTTTAAATTTGTAAAATCACTGTTAACCTAATTGAACGGCAAAGTTTTCGAATTCAAATAAATGCATTATTTGCTTAGTTATTATCGATTTCAATTTCCTGGGTTTCGGCTCTCTAAAGTTGCCTTTTTTATAGTTTTATTTAATTTAACTATATTTAAATAGAGTTTACCAAAGGTAAATAATTAATTTATTTAACTATATTTAAATAGAGTTTACCAAAGCTTAATAAAAGACGGAATACCCTAACTACTGCGCACCATGCGTCACCTTCTCATTGTTCGTTGAAAGGCACTAACGCGTTCTGGAAATCGCCAACAACGCCACAGCCGCCCACCTGCAGCTGCTTTTCCTCACTTTAAGTTGGTTTTTCCGGGGGACAAACGAACCATTTCCGATAGAACAATGGACACCCTAAAGGGAATGCTAAAGGCATACGAGGCGTGGGTGGCCAAGAACCCGGACGTGGTGGGCGACTTTGAAACAACGGCCAAATGGGTGTCCTACTTTATAGCAGGTAGGCTTTCACCCATAAATCTGGAACGGTTTTCACGAGCATATTGACGTTTTCCTTTGTTGTTTCCAGGACGCATATCCTCCTCGAATGTGCTGAGCGAGCTGGTCTATACGCTGTCCAACATGCTGGTCTTCTACAACGATCGGATCATCCAAAGGGCACGCAATGCCGGCGAGAATTCGGTGGTGCGACTGCAATCGAAACTTTGCTACCGTCTAAAGGTCACGCTGACGACGCTCGAGTACAGCGAGGTCTTCATCGAGATATCGGCGCGCCGGCTTTTCGGCCAGACCGGGAAGTGGCTGGTGATAGCACTAATACAGGCCTTCAAGGCGGCCGGTCGTTGGTTTATCTTGAAGCACTCCACCTCGGATATTATCACCTCGCCGCCCATCGCCTCACTGAATCGCCGGGCTCTGTCCAAGCAGGGCAAGCAGGCGGCGACGGAAGAGGCGCCAGCCAGCGATATCCTGCAGTCGCAGCACTCCATCACCTTCCAGCTGAAGCGTTCTGGCCGCGTCATTCGCAAAGTGGAAGGCGCTCCGCCGCTCCAGTACAGGGACTTCAAGCTTCATGTGGACAGCAATGAGGCTGTGAAGACACAGATACCACGGGAACTGCTGCGCGCCGAGTACCTGTATATATCGAAGCCCCTCATCCACCTGGCCGCCATGGGCCTGTTCGGACAGCGCAGCTGGAAGCAGTATGTGGTGGCGCTGTCCGTGGACCTGTACAGCATCCATCTGTACCGCCAGCACCGCCACCTGATGTCCAAGCAACAGAAGCTGGAGCTGAGCCGGCGCTGCATCAATATTCTGTACTTCCTGGTCCGTTCGCCGTTCTACGATAGCTTCACCAAATCGAGGCTGGAACGCATCCTGGACTTTGTGGCACGAACCGTGCCCATTACGAAAATGGTGGCCGGACCCATTAAGGACTACATTCCGACGTGGCAAAGCACTTACTTCTACCTGTGGTCCACCTAGGGACTGCCCACGGATACAGCGAGAGCGAGAGTATTTCCCTTAGTCTTAAGTTTTAAAGTTACGGGTGTACAGTGATGGGGTTTTGCCGAAAGTAATCCCTGGACGAATTATTGTAAATGAATAAACATTTTTTATGAAATAGATTATAGAAACATCTTAAAATTATGCAGGGGACATCTTAGAAATCATTGTGAAATTGAAATCAATTCAAAATTGTGTCTAAAAAGTTGCTATAAAAATCTATTTAATTTTATTCGGTTAACAAAGTTCTTTTTAGATGCATTTGGAAATGATTTTTTATTTCCCTGTTGAATAAAGAAATTGAGGGATTGAAATAGTTTTGATAAAATTAATAGAGCTACATTTGCGAAATGTTATTTGAATGAATGATCTTTATCTTCATCTTCAACCTAACATTGTCTAAAGAATAGCGTAGATAATTCGACTAATCAATTGTTTGCCAAAAACAAAACATTTTTTTCCACAAATTACATTCCACTTTCTGCACTTTTCTATATAATCTCCCACAAAAGAACAACACACAGATCGTTTTGAATGCTTTGTTGTATGGCTTTTTAAATGATATTTGGAACAATATTTATACACATACAATTAAACGAAAGTTTTGCACTTACATCGCTAATCTATACATAACAATTAATCGTAATCGTAATCTTAATTGGCTAAAAACACATGCTCTTGATCTCGATCTCGATCCGCTGCTGAATCAGAACTTTAGACTGAAGCCCGGCCCCATTGCCAGTTGGCGTTGCGTTAGGCCAGCATTAAGTACGAATCCGGTGCTGGCCGACGATCCACCACCGTGGCTCTTTTTGTTACCGGTTATAATGCCGGATGAGAGCTTGTTACCCGTGCCCACGGCAACGGGCTCGTCCCGGCCCAATTGCTTGAACTGGGAGCCGCCGGACGGCGGTTTGGGTGACGATGCCTGGGCCTTGCGTGCGCCCAACTCGCTCTTGGCCGGCCAAGTGGGGAACATGGAGGGATGGATGGGCAGAGGCAGCTCCTGGAAGTACTCGTGCTTATGGGCCGCATCGGCCGTCAGTCTTTGTTTCGGATCGTAGGTCAGCAGGCCCTGCAGCAGCGACAGCCCCAGCTCGGAGGTCTTCTCCTGGAAGTGCTTGCGCAGCTGCGATACGGGATATTCGGTGAACTGTGAGTTCTGCGACAGCATGTTCTTTACGGCGGGCAGCTCCGTATATCCCGGCCAGATCTTCTCATTGGGTGTGCCCAGTTCCTGGAAATGAAAAAGAAAATATCAAATTAAAACAGTTTTATCAAGAAATGGAAAAACAGAGATTGAAATTGCAAATTTAAATACATTTTTATATTATAGATTCTCACCTTGAATATCCTGTTCAGTTCATCGATCTCCGACTTGCCCGGGAACAGCGGCAACATCTGCAGGAATTCGGCGAAAATGCAGCCCACAGACCAAACGTCGATGGGCGTGGAGTAGACGGGCGAGCAGAGGAGCAGTTCGGGAGCGCGATACCAGAGAGTGACCACCAGCGAGGTGTACTTCTTGATCGGCGAGCCGTATTCGCGCGCCAGGCCAAAGTCGCCCACCTTGAGGATGCCCTTGTGGGAGAGCAGGAGATTGGAGGTCTTCAGGTCGCGATGCAATATCCAGTTGTCGTGCAGATGGGCCACCGCCAGCAGGAGCTGCTGGGTCAGGCACTTTACCTCGCCCGGGAAGAAGCTCTGCTTGCGGTTCTTCATTGTCTCCATCAGCGACTTGAGGTCGTGCTCCACATAGTCCATCACAATGAAGATCTTGTCCATGTTCGAGCCGACCACGATCTCGCGCACGGTAACAATATTCTGATGCTGACCCTTGAGCAGGGTGTTGATCTCCCTGAGCGACGTGATGGGAAAGCCCTCCTTTTCCTTCTCCATCTTCAGGCGCTTTAGAGCCACAATCTCGTTGGTTCGCTTATCCTTGGCGCGATAGACGACGCCGTAGGTGCCTTCTTCGATGCGATTCAGGCACTGGAATTCCTCGACAGAGCGGCAGCCCTGCACGCCGGGATAATAGTTGGGCAGCGGAACGCCCTTGTCGTCGCAGGGCGGCTGATCCTCAAGGAGCGCCTTTTGCGGTCTGTCCTTGAGTTTCTCCTCTGGCTTGTCCTCAATCGGCTGCTGAGCCATGCCGCGCTCCTCGCTTCGCGTGCTACTGCTGGGGGAAGCATCGCCAGCGCGTTGATCCTCCTCGTCGTCGTCCTCCAGGCTGCTCCGACTAGGGGATCGAGATCTGGAGCGACTGCTGCGACTGGACTGGGAGCTGCTCCGCTTGGAGCTGACGGATCGCGAACGCTGGCGCAGTTTGGGTGACTTGTAGAGCTCTCCAACGCTGAGCGGACTGTCGGGCAAGGGCAGGTCATCATCGTCGTCGTCATCGTTGTCGTTGTTCTCGCCCTGCGTCTTGGCTTTCCGTTTGCTCTTCTTTTTGCTGGCATAGCTCTCATCGCTGCCCGATTCGCTGGCACTCTGTGCACTGTCCCCCTCGCTCTCCTCACTCTCATCCTCATCCTCATCGTCATCCTCGTCGTCTGGTATGACCTCAACCTCCTCCTCCCGCCGCTTCTTGTGCTTCAGCTCCCGCTCATAGCTCTCCTCCGTCTTGGACTTCCGTTTGACAATGTTCAAGCCAGCTGTTACGCTGGCAGCCACTGTCGCCGGACTTAGGGCATCGCTGTGGTCGTTCCGCTCGCGAAGCAGTTCCCGCCGGGCCTCCAACTCCTCGCGGGCGGTCTGCTTCCGCTGTCGGCTCTCGCGCTCCGCCGCCAGAAGCTTCTCCCTGCGGGCCAGCAGCTCCGGATCCTCGGGCGCCTTTCGCCGGCTTGTCGCCACGTCCTCGCGCCACTTGCTGCGATGCGACTTGTGCTGGTGCGGCTGCTGCTCCTGTTCGGGACTGTCCAGCAGCTCGATTACGGGCTCGCGTCGGCTCTGCTTGTGTCTGCTCCGTTCGCTACGTTCCCGCTGCTCCTTCCGACTCCGCTCACTCCTCTCGCCGCGATGCTCGTAGTTCTCCTCCGTTTCGTAGTCCTTGACGAAGTTATGGCGCTTCTTTAGAAGCCTGGATCGCAGGTCCTGCTCCAGGCTTTCCGCATCCTTGCTTTCAGCGTATTTACCGCCTCGTCGCGACGGTGGCGGCGGCGGCTCCTCCATGGGATAGTCGCCGTGCCGACTGCTCGAGTGATAGCCAGACGGATAGGAATGGTAGTCGCCTCCTCCACGGGCAGCCCCTCTGGCCCCTCCGCCGCTTAAATGCTGGTGTTGATGATGCTGATGGTGGTGGACAGCGTAGTGTCCGGTGGGAGCCGGCGCCAGCGGTTGCTGCTGCTGCTGCGGCGGAGCCTGCTGATAGTGGTAGCTGTGCCCCAGGTGATGTTTCGCATAGGCAGCAGCTGCCCTTTCGCGGTGATGGTGCTGATGGTAGTGATCCTCCCGGCTTCGATAATCATACCGATGGTCACCTGGACCGCCGCCGCCTGTCCCCACCACCACATCGTCGCGTTCCTTGTGTCGCCTCCGTTCGCGGGAATGTTTCTTTTTCTCACGCCTGGACCCCGATCCAGAGTCCCGGCTCGCCTGCGGCGGCTGTATATACAGTGCGTCGGCGTCCGCCTCGTGCTCCTCATCCTCGCCGGCACTAAAATTAAGAGAGAGAGAGAAAGTCCAAAATTATGGTGTCATGCTTGAAGAGTGGTCAAGTCCCATCTGCCGATGCTTCTGGACCGATGCCTGACGATCAATCGAGTGACCCGTGACCCGTGACCCTCGACCCAGTTGACCAGGCGCTGCTCTGACCATGTTGCTTGTCGTAGTTTGCTTGCTTGTTGCTGCAGTCGTCGATGTTGCTGTTGCTGTTGGATTACATTTTACACTTGTGCCCTTGAGCGCCTCAAAGACTCGACTCGAGCTCTGGAATTCTTTCGAGATTAGAGACAGAATCTATGGTGCAGTACATAAGCGGATTATGGTTAAGTTCAGTTCAATTGAAGCAATCGGAGATCGAAGCTGCTCTGGGAGAGCCCAAAGCAGCCACGAGTACGGTTAGTTGGGTCGATTTTTAACCAATTTAGTGATTTAGTTCATTAAAGACAAGGCCATTCTAAGAAATACAAATAGTAGAATTGAGCTTTACAACTATCATAATATTGGGAGCCAAGGAAATTGCTTTTTGTAACATTTTAAAGTGATTTAAAATTGAAATTAATACATTTTTAGAGTTAACTAGAGTGGAGTTAAGTTCTTTGAACATTTTAGGTTTTCAATTCATTTTTACAAGCACTCTGAATAAAGATCATGTTGAGCAGTGCAGTTTTTTTAATTTTCTATTAAATTAGAGTAATAACTACTATCATAATATTGGGAGCCAAGGAAATAGCTTTTTGTGACATTTTAAAGTGATTTAAAATCGAAATAAATACTTTTTTAAAGTTAATTATAAGGTTATGCTTATAATGAGTTAAGTTCTTGGAACTATTTAAATTTCCAATTAATTTTTACAACTATCATAATATTGGGAGCCAAGGAAAATGCTTTTTGTAACATTTTAAAGTGATTTAAAACTGAAATTAATACATTTTTGAAGTTAACTAGAGTTGATTTAAGTTCTTTGAACATTTTAAATTGTCAATTAATTGTTATAAGCATTCCACTCTTTCATTTTGCTATTAAATTAGAGTAAAAACTTCCTTGATAGGACTTGGTAAGGATGTGTGATATATCTGCTTATCCCTCCTGCTTACTTACCCAAAGAGTACAGAGACGCTGTTAGTGCCCAAGGCAGTTTTGCTATGCATAAAATATCTATAGTTCCTAAGGGAGAATATCTTAGAATGGCCATGTTTCCGTACATACAATCGACCCACCTTTTTGTTGAGTGCAATCAAATTGTGTGTACTTACCTGATAAAGTTTGATCCTGCGGCTAATTGCGAAACTATTCCGTGGAGCTTGGGCTTGGAGCTCTCTCTGTGAGACACCCAAGGGCTGTAAAATGCAAACACTTACACGACTCGACTGACTGCGCAACCTGCTGGGAATGGGAGTTATCTTTGCTTTTGTTTGTTCTTTGAGAGAGACAGATAGAGAGACACGAAAGACATTGAGACAGGACTTGGAAAGAGGCATTAGCATAGATATAGTATAACAGTATTGTGTGTGATTTGAATCAATTGAATTACAGTTTTACAATTTACCGCCAGCAGCACATGAGCGTGAGGAGATCGACTCTCTCTCTCTCTCGACTCTCTCGATTATATCTCGGGCGTGTGTTCGTTTCGGTTCTCGGAACACACTCAATTAGCCAGCGGGTCAGAGGCGGGATTTACGTGCGTGGGTTGGCTCTTGAGAAGAAGATTCGGTCCTGCTTGGTGCGCGCAGATATAAAACTCGAATATTTGCATATATGTTGCTTGCACTTTTTTATATATTCTTTTGACTTTGATTTGCACTATTATGTTTTTTTTTTGTTTTTGTTTTTATAATAGCTTTGTTGGTATTATTATTATGATTATTATTAGGTATTGTTGTTGGCCATCGCGCGCCTCGGTCATGGGACAAGTACACAC
>VNJS01011324.1:0-14433 GCA_008042575.1 Drosophila watanabei | reverse complement strand
GCCAGCAGGACTTGTGCAATGGCCACAACGGAAGGATTAAGAATTCCACAAGCGGAACGGGGGTTATACACAATGCCATAGTCCCGGGGAAAAGTTCAGGTCATATAGCCTCGTTTTGGCCATACTCCCTCCTACTGGCCATACTTTTGCCACTGTGGCTGAACACTCGAAAAAGTGGCCTGAGATTTCAATAAAAATATCTAGAAATTATCTATTTTGATTGTATATTTTTAACAAAAATATAAAGTGGAAAGGCTCTTAATGAGGCAATAATTTCTGAAATCATCAACACACATTATTGCCCCCTCATGATTCTAGTCATATGCTGCCAAGTTTCAGTTGGATAAGTTTAAAGTGGAAAGCCCCAAAGGCAATTACATGGCTATTAGGCTCCGGAATACGTGCTAATTTTTGCGGTTTGAGGCCATTTGCGGGCTTTGACAAACTTTGGCGTGACTCTGATGTAGGATGCAGGACACAGAACACAGGACAGAGTATACAGGATAACGAAGGCTCGCCACGAAGCCGCAACGGTAATTGCAGCGACCGCCAGGCTTTTAGGCTGTTTGGATCAAAAGGTCGCCGGGCACTTCCGGCATGTCCACACGCTCAAATGGCCAAGAACGAATCTGAATTTCCAGCTAATGGCACACTAACGACTCGCTGACATCTTTACGCAATGAAAACGAAAATTCAAGTGCAAATGCGAGCGAGCAAGTGAAAATGTCTCGAAGGCTGGCCCGAATGCAAGCCCAATCCGTTTATAAATTGGGTAAACAATCAGACCGGCTGTTTGCTCAGCCCCATTTGAGTTGCACCGAATAAATCGTACAACTTTTCGAGTCCTTGACTCTCTCTGTACACACATTTGAATTTTTGTTTGCAGAGCTCCAGCTCCACGCATTAAAGCCATGTGAAACGTTCGGGAGTTTCCAGTTTCGTTTGACACGCTTTTTGGGCACTCTCATCGTCAGCAAACAAGCAACAAACAGCCGGGACAACAACAAGGACACAACCTCCTCCTCCTCCGCCACCGCTGACATGACAAGTGGCCGGTGCCGCCCCCATCGCGTTTCCCGGAAAATTTCATTCCCGGCCCAGACATCAAAAATCGAAACTGAACCGGGATCCAAAATGGCAGTTCCATCAGCCGGACATGTGCTCGGGGAAATTGGATAAAGCGCGGATAGAACAGGACCTTCATAACATTTTCCGATGGATTGGGTCCCTTTTGCTCAGGATAATAATTCACTTTGAATATTCAATTAGTTGTACTTTCAAGTCGAGTTATTCAAATTATAAAATGTTATCCTGCTGGGACAATCTGAATAAAAGAAAATGTAAAGAAAATACTTGTCAGAATAATTTAAATTGTATCATTAAATATTAATAACAATTAATTGCCTTGAATAAAAAATTAAAGAGGGCTCTCCTGTCATTTGAACTTTTACCCTTTCTCGGGGTTTCTTCTTTTTCAAAAAAATTCTCTTAAAAATTTAAGAGAAGCAAATAACAAAAACTCATAAAAGGTAAATAATCACAACACTTTTTGAGTAAAGTTTTCCCCTTCAAAAAGCAAGTTAATTATTTTTTAAAGGCCCCTGTCCCGAGTACAAAGCATTTATTTATTAAACAAACACACACATCCAAAAGTAATTCATAAAACATGAAAGCTAAATAAACTTTTTTCAAGACGACAAATTCCTGTGCCCGAATTTCGGGCCATTCCCTAATTAAAACGTTCTCAGTCACGTGAAGGCAAGTTGTACAAACAATTATTTGTAATTTTTAAATGAAGACAGCAGTTCGCAGCAGCAGCAGGAGGAATGCAAACGTCAAGGTGGAGGGCACCCGGAGGGAGTGTGGGAGTACTTAAGAAGCGCCTGGCTTTCGGGCAGGAAGTCATTTTTTCTCGACAAATATTGACTTGATCCCAATAGCCAAGAAGTTGAAAGCATTCCTTCAGTCAGCTGGAGGTGTGTGTCGTGGATCCCGGGTGGAATGTGGGCGCCCGAAGGGGGCGGCGGAGGAAGATGCGATGCTCACTTGACAGTGGCCACCGCAGCGGACCATAAACAACAGAGGCTGAAGAAGAAAATGGCCAGCGGTTTCGGTACACTTTTCTTTTCCCCATTCCCATTTGCAGTTAACCATCGTCGCCCACAGAGAGCTGGGGAATTTGCACCATTTCCTTCCCTGCACGGGGAGAAAGATGTGAAAGTTGTCAGGTAAATGGGCTAAGCCATAAGATATAATTAATTAAGAACAATTATTCACCAACATTTCAAGGAAATCAGTACGTAAAGAAAAGATTTTTCTATAATTAAATGCAAATCGAAATAGCTTATTGTTAGATCAGTTTTTACTATATAGATTATTTGTGCTGTTCATTAGGGAAAACTCAGGGTTTTTAGGATATAATAGATAAAAATATTAATTTAAGGATTTAAGATTCCAATTGTTAAGAACAAAACCGTTTGCTTAAATGCAGAACAAAAAGTTATAGTTTGCAATTTATTTTGTAATCATTATTTATAGTAAATTCACCAGTTCCTTAACACATTTTCCCCGCGTGTAAGACTGTAAAAAAAGGTGTGCACTCTGCACCAATTGTAAATTCAGTCGTCTTGAAATGGGGACGCCGCAAAATGTTGACAGTTCTCGAGGGTATGGGGATCCATTTCTGAGTCAGCGGGTTGTCTGCGCTGATGGCCTGTGGATAGAATGGGAGGGGGTTGGCCGGGTCTGGCCTGGCTTGGGTTCGGTTTGGTTTCGTGGTGAATTGCAAATAGTTTCTGTCCGATTGTGATTCCTCCTCGGTCTGGTTATGGCCAATTGCCATCCATCCGACAATGGCTGCGTCCCGCGCCCGATAATTCCGCCAGTGCGTTGAACTTTTCCGTCTGGACAGCCAGTCTGGCCGACTCCGGCTCCGGGAACGGGGAATGGTGTAATGGGAATAAGAATGGGGAATTGGAAATAATGACACAAAGCGAGAAGGAAACTGCGTGCCGGAAACTATGCAGCCCTTGTCTGCAAATGTCCGTTGCATTTGTGCGGGTATTTGCCTCTCCGTGCACCTTGCCGGATCCAGGGGATATTGTCCTATAAAAAAGGCAATTTATTCCCCTCCAGAAAAAGAGGAAGGGTAGAGGACGAGAACAATTCACATTCATTATAAGTATTCACCGATACGTGTCCCCCGTCTTATAGATACGCCTCATCAAAAAAAAACAAAAAATTGAGCATTATAAAATTCATTTTGACAAAATTCGCAGCAATAATAATACAAATAAAAAAAAATTAAAAATCGCCGAAAGGCAACAACAGAAATAAGATAAAGCAACCGAAGGCGGAACAGGCAGAAGTAAAAGTCACTTGATTTATGCCTTTGCGGGCATCTTCTCGAGAAGTGGGCGCCATGAGAAGCTGCGAAAGTGGAACACATATTTGGGAAAATGGGCGTGGTAGCCTGCCGAGAGGCACGTCTGCGTCCCCTTAGCTTTTTTCCACAATTTATACAATTTTTGTTTTTATCCAGCTTCTTCGGTTGTTTTCATTCTGGGCCAACCAATGAATAAAATATGAGGAAAGAGCTAGGGGTTTTGCGGTTTTCTTTGAAAAATGAAAACAGTAGTCAAGTAATTAAAATTAAATAAATAATTTAATATTATAATTAAAAAACAAGGGTCGTTTTTGGCTAGGAGAAAATACCAAAACCAGACTTGAGAGCAGCTTAAAGTACTGAAAATACCAAGAACATACTGCTTAGTAGCGATAACTTTGATTATCGATTAGTGTTGGACAAACCGCGTGACATTTCCGCAAATTCTTTAAAAACAGATCAATTTTTTTTAAAAACAAAACTGTAACTTTTAACCCGCCCACTCGTCAAACATTTTGAAGTGTGAAGGATGCCCATCAAAGAGCATACAAAAAATGGATGGCTTCGCCGGGGCCAACTTGTCTTCGTGTTCTGTAAGGGGCTGTAAAAATAATTGCTTCGCTCACCGATCTTTACAGAAATGATTATTGATGAACACTTTGGCCTATTTTATCAAAATCAAAGCGGACGCGACAACGTCACCATCGCCGCCACTCAATGAAGCGTGAAATGCGGACCGACATCGCGGGCACAGCGCCAGCACACATTAAATCTTGCGAAAGCTCAACCCGCCTGGCACACCTTTGGATACGGATGGACCGAGCGGCCACCACATAGGACCGACCCACCGGCGGGATCATCGGGGCGCGGGGAGGTGAGCAGATAGATAGATTTATTTTTTTGGCAAGTGCCAGCGAGCCGATGACGTCAAACGGCGGCAGCCGGCAGACTTTTTGGCCGAGACCAATTTGGCCAACCTTTCAATCTGTTTTCATATCATTTTTTAAGGCACGCGTAGGACGACATCTCCAGGAAATCCCCGTGAATCACCCGGGGCATGGGATTTGCTCCTGAGCTGCCAGGGGATTGTGTAAACAGAAAAGTCACCAGGGAATTCGCTGTGGAAATGCCAGGAATGCCAAAATATTGATGGAATCCAAGCCGAGAGGCTTTTAACGTCGCGTGCCAATCGGCCAAGATCCGTTAATGTACTATATTCCCATACAAACATATAGGGGGAGCAGGATGAGTGAGACTGCGAGTGTAATTCCATAACCGACAGCGGGCGGCATTATCATCATCTTGGGGGCGACAACAAAGATCTCCCGCTGAATGACCAGACACATTTATTTGTTTACGCTGGCGTGTTGCCTCATCTTGACAATCAATTAATTTCCTCCTCCCCCCGGGGAAGGCTCCACAAAGGCAAGTGGCGTCGTCGTTGGCGCTAATTGTTTTTAATGAAAATAGCTAAGGATTTAATAAGGAAGGCATCGCGAATGGATTTTAAAAGCCATTTCAATTATGCCATAAGTTTCCCATCAGCCCAAGGAGGAGGAGGAGAAGGAGAGCTGGCTACCACACACAACGATGACGTCAAGGATTGCAGCACACAGGCCAAGTCCTATGCACATGTATGTATATATATAAATATATATATGGATTTGATCATCTTTGTCCGCCCCAAAGTT
This sequence comes from Drosophila watanabei, assembly GCA_008042575.1. Taxonomy (NCBI): domain Eukaryota; kingdom Metazoa; phylum Arthropoda; class Insecta; order Diptera; family Drosophilidae; genus Drosophila; species Drosophila watanabei. The sequence continues at coordinate 9,357 of VNJS01011324.1, read as the reverse complement.
CACTGACATTCTCCCGAGACTGCTGCTGCGGCTGCTGCTGCTGCTGCTGCAGTCGACGAAAATAGTTTTTCCCATTTTTAATGAGCTGACAAGAGATGGCAAAATTTAGCAAATAATAGAGAATAGCCGACTTGTACTTTGCATAATTTTCGTTTGCACTTCCATAGAGAGCATTCGAGGTAATTAAAGTTTAGCAACAAGGCACTTGCAATTATAACTAAAGGCCAACATCAGCTAACTATTCCACAGAAACACACAGCTCACAGCTCAGGCCCATCATCCAGGCAGCCGTCTGTCGACAAATTTGTTTTTTCGCGAAAATTTCCACATACGAAACAATAAATACTGAAAAAAGGAGGTTAACCAATTTGTTCGCTCGCGGCTGCCGAAAGTGACAACGGAAAAACACGGCGGGCTGGTAACGGGGGTGCTCTTTACAAATGAGTTTCCGTATTTCATTGAATGCATATGCAATTGCATTCTTGCTAAAAATATACATTAAACTTGTTCGTTTTTCACTTTCAGTCGTTCAGTGCTTTAAAACTGAGTCAATGCGATGCGTGGGAGGAAATGCAGATACATCTACATGTACAGATACAGATACAACTGCAGCAGCAGAATTTTAATGAACCATAAGAGCCAAAAATAATATCCTCAGACAAGTCAGCCAGCCGCATAAACACGTCAATTGAAATAGAAATGATGGCGAAAATGACAATTTAAGTCCGCTTATATCTGCGTGGGCCGATGGCCAAATGCAAGGAGTCAATGCGCTCATTAGGCCAACTATTCGCCGGCTAAAAGCGAAAGTGATGCGAATGTGAATGCGAGAATCAATCATGGGAACGCCAGCGGAAAGAGTTGACAGTCGGGCCAAAAACACAAACACAATCGATTTGGAAGTTCAGGGTCCTTTTGCCTCGCTGAAGGTGAGTGAGTTGCTGAACCCACAGAAACGTAGAAACTAAAACCAAACTGAAGCGACCCTGAAAGTTTGCCAAAATTGTGGCTAATTTGTCAACATGCGGCCAGACAGACACATAGACAAACAGAATATCTGTCAAATTATTAAAAGCATTTGATAAATACTCGTACAAATATCGGATTTTATCAAAATAAAAATATAATCGGGAAAATAGAAACAACGCTATTCTTTTTACCAATTATATTTTTATCTTTAACCCCTTTATAATAATTTATAATTGTTAAATGTCGTTATATTCTCCAGTAAATCGATTTTTCAAGCATCACATGAAATCGTTTAATAACGATTACTTATCAGTCTTCCATTAAATATCGAAACAGTATATATATATATCGATTTTATTTGTAACGTTTTAAAACTGAATACAAATTAACTTTGCAGTTTTCTGCTAAGAAAAAGAAACACAAATCATAAATATCTTCTAAAATTTTAATTAAATAAATCCAATTCCCTTCAATATTAATTACTATAACTTTTTTATGCTCTAAAGGGCATACCCTTTTAACTCAAAGATTTACTTTCTTTTCTTTGTATTTCTCTTAGCATCCTTATAACTTTCTTCCTCCTCTTGACATTTTACCAAACAGCACTTCAGTTTAGTTTGTTACCTTGAGTTTCTCATCGCTATTCCAGCATTCAGCGAAAGCGAAAGCAAGTTCAATAAAGAAAGTGCAATTTTTTCAGTTGCAAATGCAACTTTCCAATAAGACTTAAAGCCTGAGCCCCTTTGAGCAGCTTACTGCAGCTGAAACCAACCAACAAAAAAAAAAATCGTAGAATAAATTTACCAGAAACGCTTCTGTGTTCCAGTCTATTTCTCAATTCAATTAAGACTGCCTCCGTCCTGACTTTTACGCTTGCCAACTTCGTTTGCCGGCACTAAAAGTTGTCGCTGGATTCTGTTAAATTTCATTTCGGTGAGTTAGCGGCGGTCCTAAATGCGTTATTTTCGAATTCAATCAACCGTTGGCCATCCAAAAGTATGCAGCACTCAACGAATATATATGCTATGGGGTACTTTTCCATAGTCTGACCGTAGGCAGTTCTGCGTACTGCTGTCAGATGCAGGCACTTTCACCTTTGGCCCGGCCAAGGTGTGAAAATCCAGCAGGCGACGAGCTGTCAGAATGGACGGCACTTTCATTTGTAGAGTCATTCTTTCGAAAATTGTCGCAGCGAGCAGAGCTCTGGAAAAGCACAAAATAAAAAATAAAAACTAAATTCCTCTCATTGAGTCGTTGTAGTCCGTGTCGAGCAAATAACTTGGCTTTCGCATCCAGCATCCGCGTGTCCGCTCTTGTTCAGATCCATACTCCGAGTCCAGGCCCCAAGTCCATCCCGAACACAGACTCAAGTCGAGAACCGCACACAGCACCGCACACGCATCATAGCCCAGGGTAAGCAGCAGACTGATAAGATGGTTACCGAGCCGAAGGTCGTTGTTGCCAAGTCCAGCAGCACCAAGGAGGTGCAGTGCCAGCACTCTGGCCCCGACGAGCCCCTACCGGAGCCAGCCCCGGCCATGCTGGTCACTCCGAAGAGCGGCCGCGTTGGCATCTTCAACGCGGAGGACTTCCTGTCGCGCGCCCAGATGAACGACAAGATCAACAACATCCTTCGCTCGCCGACCAAGGCGTCCAATGGAGTTCGTCAGCGCTCCGTCTACACCAACAACCCATCGCCGGTAAGTGCTGTCAGTTTGATATAAAATTTTTCACTCCACCTGTCATCCGAATGCCATTCTCTGGGACCTCTTCCTTATTTATTATATAATGATAAAGTGGCGTTATGATAATTATATCTTAAATTAAATTTTATACTTTAAAAAATGTGCTAAAAGTCTACTAAGTTTTAAAAGAAGCTGACTCTAGAGTCTTTTCACTGATAGATCCTTTCAGTAACTCCCTTTTCTTCTCACCCTTCAGCGTGCCCCCATGCGATGCGTGCCCTTGTGGTCCGACCCTTTGAGCTCCCGCATGAGCGGCATGTCGCTGAGCCCCGGCAACATGAGGGGCATGGAGCGCGCCATCGACCGGGTCAGCAGCAGCAGCAGTTTGGGACACAGCACCAGCGTGGGCACCAACACCGCGATATTGGCCAAGGAGTGCTCCAGCCAGACCAGCATAAGTGCTCGGCCCTTTATGCATATGGGCATGCATCCGGCGGCTCCTCAGCCTTCGTATGGCGGCATGCAGCCGCTTCCTGGAGGCTACGATATGGTCCCCTTAGAGATGGATGCCGTTAATGTGGCACGCAATGGCAAGGCCCTGACGGGACGCTACAACTCCAGCTATGGCTATGAGACTGAGGGCGCCTACTGCATGGTAAGCCACTGATCATTACGCTTTCTATAAGACATATCCTTAAATATCCTGAAATAGCAACCGCAGGGACACCACACTCAACAGTTTCCGTCCCCCATGCCGCCGCCACCTTATGCTTTGGGTCGCGTCAGCTCGCACAGCTTCGACTTTGACAACAATGCTCCGCCGCCGTGTCCCGGCTCTGGACCGATTGCCATGTCCAATGGCACCATCCAGCTGCGTCTGCGCGAAGGTGTTCGGTGAGTTGGATACCCGGTAGGAGAGATCTTATACAGCTCACTAAATAACACTCCTCACAGCATTGACATGACTCTGGACAAGGCCGTGCGCGTGCTCAACCAGCGCAGCATGGTAGCCGTGGCCCTTTCACGAAACTGTAGCAACTCTGCTCTCATCCATCCCAATGGACGCATCCTGCAGAGCGGCTCCAAGGTGGAGATTGTCACCTATGATGGCATGAAGGCCAACAACTATGTGTAAGTGTTAAACCAGAAGAATTTATTTTCTGGTAGATTAATCATTTAAATATGTTATTAATAAGAAACTAAGAGTTTCAATTAAACACCAAATATGTATTAGGTTTAGTTTCTTGCTTTTTTTTTTCAAATCTATCCAAATTCTTTGTAAACTTTAACTAAAATTGCAACTGATACCCCTTTTCATTCCTTTCAGACGCTATGCCAAAATGTGGTACAAGGGCGTCAGTTTCACCAGCGAGTCGTGCGCCCTCATTTATCTGGTGGACACAGCCGGCACGCGCACCACCACCGACACCTTCACCGACCTGACCAAGGACTATACACTGGCAGTGTTCTACGAGTGAGAGGCCCCACACACAATGCCCAGATTCTCAAAAATCAATCCAATTTCTCTTTCTAATTAACTCCCCGCAGCGATTCGCGCCACGGACCGTCCTTTGTGCCTGATGCCCACGAGGTAATCGCCAATTCGTCCTACAACTGCGCCGAGGACGGCACCGAGGTGTACGACATCAATGGATTCCGCATCACGCAGGCGGCCGATGGTTTGGTTAAGGTCACGCGCCAGCACAAGTGCCTGATTCGCACCAGCCCGGGCAATGGATCGGCCACCCTGACCACGCCAGGCATCCACTGCACGGCCTCTCTGGGCAAGACCTCGCACCTGTTTGTACGGTGAGTGCTATTACTGCTCAAAGAATTAATATTCTTCACTTGTTTCTAGTTCTTGAAATAATCTTTCTAGAATTGGTTTAAATCTCTAATTTAAATTTAATTTAAATTTCAGTCGCAACGAGAAACGCATGCACTTTGACGGATCCTGTTTCATTGTCCGCAATGCCGGCCACTCGGCCGGGTTCAACGAGAACAACCTGCTAATTGTCTACTAAATGCTGGTCACCACGTGGGACGTGTCCGCTGCAGATTGGAGCTCTGCGACCCCCATCATTCCAACACACGACACACACCGACACCGACACTTGCATCGACTCAACCGTCGTCATGACACCGTCACCCCACCAAAAAAAAATATCACACTCCGGGCCCTCGACGAGGAGAGGAATCAGATCAGGTTAATAGTATAAAAAATGCATTTAGAAAGAGCTCGAAAAAAGGCGCGTGCAACCGAAATGAAAATAAATTTGACCCACGGAGGCCAGAGCCTCTATGATGCGTCTCCGTGGGCAGTTGTTCGGTAGCTCGGCGTAGGCGCAACGCAACCCCTAGGGGATTAGTTTTTAGTTTACCTATCATATTCACTCTATCCTCGATAATCCTCACCTTTTTACGCATACCTATTTCATAGTGGTAAGTCGGTAGGATCGCCGAAACCCTACCGACTACTTGAAACGCTGGCAAGTTCGATCGAGTGCCAGCGTTTGGTGTTAAAAGCAAAAAATATATTTCCTAACGCGTTTCACTTGCTTTTCGGCCCAAATCTAATCCAAATTGCTTCTTAACTAATTTTAAAATTTTGCATTTTAACCGCAACCTCCTGGAAGAAATAACCCTTCAGGATAAAAAGCACACAAAAATCGAAAGAAACCCAGCCACTTCGAAATCGAAAAAAAAAATTATAAATATCTAAATTGAACTCCATATATGGAGGGTTCAACAAAAACCCGTGGACGAGTTCATTGGCGTTACGTTCGGACCACGTAACGCCAGTGCAAACTCATTTAGTTCTAAGTTACCAGTTAAGATCAGTTAACCCAGTTACTGAGGTCCAACCGTGTTCATCTTCGCCATGTCTCCACAAGTTCACACTACACCTGACCACCTGACCACTGACATCTAAAGCACACGCAGCAAGTGAAACCGTAGTTTTCAGTGTAGAGAAAGCGTCTGAAAAAATTCAAAGTGTGCATATAAATATTCACATACACTAACCTACACACTCGCGCACACAGGCACACTTGGAATTTATTAGAGAAAACCCCCCCAAAGAAAAGTGAGAAATTGTGGAAATGAAATACGATTTTTAATTAGTTAGCTTACAAATCCACACTCGTCCACCCAAGGCATATTTGCCGAAGACACACACGCACACCCTATAACACAAGCGAGTACTTGCTCCTCTGATTAAGTGGTCTAGGGCTCAAAGTTGAACAAAGCACAAAGCCCTACGACAAATATCCAAAAAACCCAAATCTCAAATAATGTACAACGAAATTTATGTGTACGAAAATCAATTGAAAAAATGCATAAGTGAGTCAAAAATTTAATAAATGGTTTCAATTATGGGAATCAATTTGTACAAATTTTGCCCTGAAGCCGATTCGCAACAGAAGAATATATAATTTTCAATGCCTCCTGCCATCCCCGCATTACTTTATGCCTTCTGTCAGCCGAGTGCTGTGGCCTCGTAAATGTACAACGAAATTGTTTTATGGCCCGAACCCGCCAGAAGGAGGTCTCGCACCTGAAGTACCATCCGGCATGTGGTTCCAAGATGAAGATTCCTGGTGGCTTTGGGCTACCCTAAAATTCATTTCGGGTTTTTAGGGGAATTTGCTTAATAAATAAACGCTTTCGGTTTGTATCTTTAAGAATTTACAACATCTCGGAGCAAAGTAATAACAATAAGACGTTTTAAGAGTAAATATTGTTCTCATTTAATGGAATATACGTTAAGGCTATATAGAAAGAGGACATTTATGGTTTTGGTCTTTACCTGCAAACAAATCCAAAAGCACAGGGATATGGGATCGGCAGTCATGCAGACAAAGCTCTCCAACAAACTTAACCTGGAGTTGGTGGGGCTGGAGTAGCGGCTTGGCAGTGGCTGTTGATAGAGATTATTGGGTAATGGTCGGGCGGAACTATATGCCACGTCTGTCTCTGTTATAAGAAGAAAGTTGTTCCATGGTTAGAGCTGCACACAGAGAGAGAGATTGAGGGTGAGCTTAAGCGAGGAGCGGTGAGCGAGTGCGGAAGCCACGGTAAGGATACAGAAGCTGGCACACATTTAAATACTTCTAAAAATGACTTTATTCTAGTGCGAGTGCTGCGAACCAAAAGCGAACCCCGGACCCGAACTCCGAATACCGAACCCTGAACCCTGAACCGAAGTTAACTCGGAGAAGAACAATGGCACCCACTCACATATGGCATATTCAATGCTCACGCTTGCGTGACTAGGTGGAGGAGGGAGGAATGGGATGGATGTATCCGGAGCCAGGGACGTAGAGCAGCGCGTCGCCATTTGCCTCTCGCACCCGTGCTCGACATCAAACGCTTTTCACACTTAATTGGGCGTAAAATTAAATCAGAATTGATTAAAACACTTGAATGACAGCAGCAGTCGAAGCCTTGGCTACACGGTCCCAACTCCAAAGTCGACCGACCCAGTCGAAAACGTCTAAGCGTAAACAAACTTTTTGGTTTCCATTTTTCCAGCTGACGCATGGCACGTAGTAGCTCCTCCCGGCTTCCCTTGCTCCTTCAAAGTTTCGTCGGGAAGATGTCCCCGTTCTCATCCTAAAAGGCGGACTAATTGCTGCCTAGAAACTCCCAGCGGCTCTCCTTTGCTTTAGCAAAGTTTATCAAATTCAATTTCCGGCCAAAGGAAGAGGCAAGCAGAGGGACAGGGCCACCCAAAGGCAGGGCATCAATTTTTCTGCATTACCGTTTAATGGGCCGTCAATTATGCGAGTCCTGCCAGCTCCCTTACACACTTATACATATTCAATCAGGCTTAATTCATGGCCATAAATCGTCGAATGGGTTCATTTCTCCTGCATTCCGTGTCGGGCCTTCTCCATTCGATTTCTGTGTTGTGGCCAAGCGGGGAATCAATTCGATTTCCGGCCAAATGGGGAGTGCCATCGGATTGCAACTTCCCTCGATAATTGCATTTTAACCTGGTTTCCCAGCCAAGTACTCACGAACAGACAGAACAGTCAGGGACAGGAGAAGAGGAGGAAACAGCATATAGGGATATCCTATATGCAAATGCTTAAGTTAATGGGAAACGAATGGCACTGGGGGGAAATGAAAAATTATGAGCATTTAGCCTCTGGGAAGAGGGGCTTAAATTTAGCCGGTAAGAGATTACCCCGAAATTCATCAAAATTTAAGCGACTCCATCTGTCAGGGCGCAAGGACTTCAAACGAGACAAACTCCGTTTGGGGGTAAGTGGCTCCTCCTCCTCCTAAATTACGATGCGTAAGCCGGCCTGTCATCCCCACTGATGAGGTGACGGCAATCAAATCAATCAGACAGCAGACCCACCTGAGCAGAGCACGCGGATCAAGTGAGTCCTCATCGGATGCTCAACCCCTTCATCCTGACACCGGATCTCACTCGGGGCCCAAGATGAAAGTGTGTGAGCAGCGGGCGAGACGGATTGCGGATGACAAGTTGCAAGTATTTATAAAGTCATTCAATGCCAGGCTGACAGGGTTGATTGCTGCTTGCGATGTCGTGCCTCAAGGCATAAATTATTTGCAAATAAAATGTACTCGAGGGCCGATTATTGCACTCGAACTAGCCAAAGCCTGGAGGTGACATCAAAAGTAATTAGACTAATTGAAAGTACATCGAAATCTCTGTTTTCAGCTGGAGTGCAAGTGTGAAGTGAATGAAGATTTCGGGGACTAATTGAAATTGCACCTCAAAGTTTATCAATGCTCTCAGGCTCACCCCTTCCAGCCACTCTATTTGCCTTTTGGATTAAGGGGTTAACACTGTTTTCGGTTCAACGAAAATAAATTAAAATGAAAACTCGGTAAATGTTTTGCAACTCGACAGTATAGCCTCTCTCTTTTGTCCAACGCAATAACAATTGAAAAGCAACAACAGACGAGCGTCAACATTATTATAATTGTGTTTAATTAAGCCGTCGAGTAAATCCTCTTGAACACTCTAATTTGAATTGGCAGGCCAAAAAACAACAAAGGCTTAACAGCCAGAGGCCGAAATATATTTTTGCCCTAATCCACTTGGCCGCGGCCAAAAGGCTTTACAAAAGGGCAAAGGATGCCACCCCCGAGTGAAGCCAAGTTTCGGCCTGATGGACGGGGTTACTTGGTAAATTGTTCAATATTTGCACACAACGGGCCAGACCTCATACACAGAGGTTCGATATTAAAGTTTTTGCATGGCTCTTGGCCAGAAATGTTCTCCTTGTGACCTTCTATTTGTTTGCCAAACTCGGCAGATGTCACCCGCAATCTGTGGGCACAACTATTGTCTGCCGAGCAGGATCTTTGTATATAGAATAATATATGCAGCGATATGGTGGCCGTCATTGTCACGGCAACCCCAATTAACTGAACGCCTGTAGGTCGAATCCAATGCATGAGGTCCTTTTTAATGGTGAAGCATGCTCCTCATCGCTTCTCATTAAAATTCATCAGCATATTGTCTGCGCCTCCGATTTTCATGCTGGTTTTTGTCTCTGTTTCTGGTGCAGGCTCCTCTGCTCCTCTGGTGAACGCTTTTTCAGTTGACGATTTAATTAAGTCTAATGGTAAAATGTTGTTACGCAATTAAGTCGGTGTCGTTGTTTTTGAAAATGCCCCGTTTTATTGGGACCGACTCACGTGCTGACCCTGGGCTCCTTTT